>MU621249.1:5926-32996 GCA_025399215.1 Globomyces pollinis-pini | reverse complement strand
TGAATCCTTTTTGTTTTAATAAGTAATTTTATTGTTTTAGCAAATCTGAATCCTTATAAACCAGCAGCTTTGTCCTTAGCAGAGACATAGGTGATCAAGTCGATAACACGGTTACTGTAACCATATTCGTTATCGTACCATGAGACAAGCTTGACAAAGTTGTCGTTCAAAGCAATTCCAGCCTTGATGTCAAAGACAGATGAGTGAGTGTCTGAGATGAAATCAGATGATACAACATCGTCATTGGTGTATCCAAGGAATCCTTTCATTGGACCATCAGCAGCAGCCTTGACAGCAGCAACGATTTGTTCATATTTAGCAGGCTTGGCAATTTTGACAGTAAGATCGACAACGGAAACGTCAGAGGTAGCGACACGGAAAGCCATACCAGTTAATTTACCGTTAAGCTCTGGGATAACTTTACCAACAGCTTTGGCGGCACCAGTGGAGGATGGGATGATGTTTTGGGAAGCACCACGACCACCACGCCAGTCCTTGCTGGATGGTGCATCTACAGTCTTTTGGGTGGCAGTGATAGAATGTACAGTGGTCATTAAACCTTCAACGAGACCAAAGTTGTCATTGATAACCTTGGCAAGTGGGGCAAGACAGTTAGTTGTGCATGAGGCATTGGAGATAACAGTCATGGAAGTATCATATTTTTCAAGATTGACACCACAAACGAACTAAATTCCATTAAATAACAGTAAACTTACCATTGGAGCATCAGCAGATGGAGCAGAGATGATGACTTTCTTGGCACCACCCTTGATGTGAGCAGAGGCCTTTTCAATGGTGGTGAAGATACCAGTGGATTCAACTACGTAGTGAGCACCGGCAGCACCCCAAGGGATTTCAGAAGGATCTCTGTTAGCAGAAACAGAGATGGCATGGCCATTGACAACCAATTTACCATCTTTAGCTTCAACGGTACCCTTGAAACGACCGTGGGTGGAATCGTACTTGAGCATGTAAACCTAAGAATGAGATATGGATTTGGTTTACCATGTATTCGACATCAATGAAAGGGTCATTGACGTGAACAACTTTACAAGTACCCTTTTCGATAGAAGCTCTGAGAACAAGACGACCGATACGTCCAAAACCATTAATACCAACCTATAAAACATTAGATTGTTATAAGATCTTACAGTAGCCATTTTGATTATTTTTTGTAAAGTAAAAAGGGTGATGAAATTCCATTTAAAAGTCACATGTGGCTTGCTACAATTTAATGAATGAACACAAAAGAGCCATCATTTCACCGTAATGCGGTGGATCAGTCATCTTGATTAAAGCATAATCAAATTCATTGATGAAAAGGACACGCATAATCTGTTGAGAAAAAAAAACAGGGAAAGTTGTTTTATTCTTATTAACATGTATCATTCACATATACGGCATCGGAATTGTCACTAACTCTTCATCAATCATTCGATACGTTTTGGTCGTGAATTCTAGAAATCTGCCATAAAGACTTGTCTTACTTTCAAATTCAAGAAATATTTGTTTATGATGATACCAACAATGTGAAAAGATACGATACAATCTACGAACTGCATTCTTCAACGTTTTATCTGCAGCTTCAGACAATATCCCACTACCATTCAAAATCAATTCAAAATTACGTTTGAGGGTAAAATACATCGGAACTTAGTATAATCGATGTACCTTCTAGCGCATGCTCCATATAATCGATTGCACAGCATGCTTGGGTCTCTGAATGTGCAGCACAGAGGTATTTCCACTTTCCAGCCTTCATTTCAGGACACGTTTGTGCATTACATTCGAATGCAAGGTCACAAAAGAGATCTAGATGAAACTCATAAATACTAATGCAATATACCATTAAGCTGTAAACACATTTGCCTGTGATTGGATTAAAAGTAGTTGGATATAATACCTAAATGATAAATTCAAAAATCCATAAAACTACCTGTTAATTAAATCCAAAATCCAATCTATTACCTATATTTGAAGAGATCGGAGCTAGAGATACCTAACTTGATAGAATTTCCACTGAATCTCATTTACATTTTCAGGTAGTGTTAAAATGGTACTGATATCATTCGAGTCCAAGCTAATCAAATGTTGAATATTCTCTTGAATGTCTCCCATTGCAAAGGTAGACCATTCTTCCAGTCGTATTCCAGGTAAATTTCGTTGAACTTTTGCCATGTTTTAAACAAAAAAATCATCAGATCATCAAATGAACTCAATTGTACAAAGTAACAATTTATCATTACGGTGAATGATGAGTAATTTAATGATACTCTTGTACTCTCTCCTAGTCGCGTATTATTTAGCTGTTCATTCGTTCTCTTAACTTTCACAATTATGATCTCATATACAATTTCAAGAATCCATTATCATAATTATTCCACTACTACGCTTTAAAATTAATTTCACGTTCCTTCTTGTTTGAGGTACATTATTTTAACATTCATGACTTGCCGCATTCAGATGACAATCGTCAGATGTTTTCGCTCATGATTCTCCAATAATTATTATTCCATTAACCTGAGTGCAAACTGTACTGCAATTAATATGGCTTATTGGCTACTAATTATAATTCTAAATAGTGTATATTGTACAACCGTAGCAGTGCTACTGATTCCGGCGGACTTATTAGCATGAAAGTATTGTAGTAACTACTGTATCGAATGGTAGAGGTCGGAACATTCATTAACAAATTAAAATCATATCAAAATGTTATGTGCTGGTATTTATTTTGATTTGAATATTTGGCGCATCATATTATCACGATTGGTAATGGTTGTTGACCCTATCAATATTGGTATACCAAGTTGTCTATAAAGTTGCTGAATCAATGAAACTTCGTAAAAGGTGATCCCACCGATAACAATGACAATAAAATTAGAATTGCTGGAGGGATGAGGGATTGATTGCTTGATAAATCTTTGAAAACCACTGATGACAGATGTGATGGTTGATGGATATGGTACATGGATTAAATCTGTTTGGTTATTTACTTCGCCAGAGTCTATTGCTTCCAAACAAATCTGATGAAGTAATGAATGATACCCATGTATACTCTGAGGATCAATCACATTTCTACTTTTAGATTTTCTTTCTATTACTGAAACTTTCGAAGGTTAGATCGACACCCACGAACTTTTTGAAGTTGGCCAAAAACCCTGCTAACCCAGGCAGAAACTGCATTTACATTCACCTTTGAGTTCGACTATGACATCATCAATCAAGTTTGAAATACCGCTATCATAGCCCTAACAAATGACTTTTGCAAGAACAATTCACTTTCATGCTCAATATGGATTCCATGTCCCATCAAAGAATACATTTTTAAAGTCAACAGTAACACATCTCTTGTAGTTATCATATCTCCGGTAAAACCAGCCTCCTTTTCTTTACAAATCTTTTGTAGCAAGTCATGTAGTTGGTGAAACACATTTGAAGAGTCTAACGTACCAACTAGTGAATTGACCATAACCTTTTCAGTATTCGATAACTCTTGACGTATAGTATACCTAATTGTTACTATATCAAACGTTTACATGTCATTTGCTGAATTTACTAATGCAATATAGTAAACGATCAACTCTTGGTTTTTAAATATCAATGGTTCATTGTTTTTCAGGTATGACAACATATCATGTAGTTGTTGTAAACTTGTCCTTCCGGAAGTAAGCTATCATTCAGTTTTCAATGGAAAAATACTTGACTATCAATACTTCCCAGATTTCGTAATATAAAATCTGCAATATTTTTCCTACGATAAGTTAATTCATTAGAGATACCGTAAAGACTCTAATGCTTCTCGTTGTGGTAACAGTAGCATGGCATGAAATAAATTGATAATATCTTGACTTAAACGAGGTGCAAGTAAAAAATCCATGTCTATAATTACACAAGAAAATATACCAGAATCATCCAGTTCATTATTGCCATCAAAAACATTCTTGTGGGGAATAATACAATCGAACGTGTTTGGTTTTTTTCGGGGACTATAAGAATACAATAAATCCAATAGATTTTCTGACATCGAAGCAGGTGCTACTAAATCAAATTTCTAAACGCTATGTTAAGATACATGTGTTACTCTATCGATCAATAGCACTGATGTTTCTACTCCTTCGGTTCTTCTACTTCTACTTGATTCTTGTGAACATTCAATAATTCCTTTTGCAACACGATGAGAAGTTTCACCTACAGTTTTTAGCATTCTATTTATAAATACCTAGTACAAACAAATGGTCTTTGATATTGAGACCGTCAAATAAAGTTGAAATAATGGCAGATAATTCAGATTCTCCTTTCTAACATTAGGATCTCATACAAAAAATACATTCGGTTGTATATCCACATTAGATTCTGTTGTGGCTATCAAATTTAACATAAATTTTTCTACATACCATTTAATTGAGGGAATAGATCTACCACTTGAGGTATCAAAAACAAATCTTCAGTCAACAGGGACACACATAACGGATGATGAATAATCTTCATTAGAGCGTCAGTTCTAAATTGATAATAAATATAAAAGATGAATACTGCATGATTTGAGATAATCTGAATTGTACAGTATCGAAATAATCTAAATCTAATGGGATTTCTTCATTCCCACCCCATTTTCCAATATAATTATCATTAAATTCTAGTTGATAAACATGCGCTTCTTGTGATAAATTTGTGAATATGATGAATTCTTTAGGTTGTGAATTTGCAATTTGTTTTAATACATCAGCACAAGAAGAGATATGGCAAGACAATAAAATCACTAGTTTTCTATGGGTTAATTTATATCTAACTCTATTACTCATTTTGAAAATCTACGAAATCGGGAGGAAATGATTTGATTGTTTTTGAATGATCCAAACACCATCCAGCATGGTTTAATATTGAATGATAGGGTTCATCAACTAAAATACTTGCATCTAGAAAGTATTCTTGGTCCACTTCTGCTAGTGTTGGAAGTGTCACTGGTGGTTTCCAATCCATTAAAAGTTTGTGAAAATGAAATTCAAATGAGATTGAACTTTAGAAAACTCAAGGGAATACGATACACAGGGTGGAAATAATAGATGGAAGGTTGTTTAAATTTATTGCATCTAGAATTGTATTTTATAAGCAAATTAACGCAAGGAGAGGGAACAGAAAAGTAGGAACTTGAGTTATTGTGCCATAATTCTTTCCATAAGAAGTAGGTGCTGGGGCTGGAGAGGGGATTTCATTGACTGAGGTTTTCGCAGCTTGAACTGTAGCTGTCGCTGTCTTGGTATGTGCGACACCCCAAGTAATGGTAGTTGCAAATGCTACTCCGGTCGGAACAGCAATAGACGGAAAAGTTACTGGTTTGATTGTTTCGTTGGCAACAAGAGCACGCTTGTAATTAAGTTCACCATAGGGTGTTATACCAATACATTGACTAACAGTACGTAGAGCATATTTGGATTTTTGCAGTACATTCATAGCGTAAGGTGCCTGGCTTGCAGCATCTGGAAACAAGTCATGCTATCGTTAACTTTCAAGCAATTTACCTCAAGTGATATGCTACCATGAGTGATTGGTTCAGCTATCCAACGATCCATATTTGCCTTTAGTACTGGTCCAGACCAATCCTTGGTATCTCGATTCCAACGAACCACAACAAATCCCATTAGTTCTAAAACTCCGCGAACTCTATTATCACTTGAACCAAATGGGGGTCTAAAATATTTACAACTAACTCCAAGGATATCTTTTATAATTTGATGGGTGTACATTGCTTCAGTGATAACTTGGGAGTTTTTCAAAGTAAATAACTGAGGATGGCTCCAAGTATGAATACCAATTTCATGACCTTCTTTGAATATTCGCTTGAGAATTTCTGGATATCGAATAGCCTGTTGACCTTTTACAAAGAAAGTAGCCTTTAAATTGCGTGACTTTAACTCATCCAAGACGGATATAGTACTTGGACCTGGTCCATCATCAAAAGTAAGTGCCCATTCATTGACTTGATTACAACCATATTTTTCAAATGTTATTGGAGGTCCATTGGTGAGATTTGAGATTTGTGGGTCAAATGCATTGACAAAAGCAGCATTGACTTCAGGAACTTTATCAGGGATGGTTGGATAATTCCAAGTGTATTTGATATCAGCTGCTACAATTCCACTGATAAGCCAAAAGTATTTCATTTGTAGCTTTCAAAAATGCAAGAGTCGTTTAAAGTATTTAAGAGGCGTTCGTTGGTAGGATGATGAAGAAGCTTATGAGGGACCAATGAAACGCTCGTGCGACATCAAAAAGGAACCTAAAAAAAACGTGTTTCCATTTGGCTTGCTGAAGGTGCTGTATGAGCTCCTTTCGATCTTGAGAGTTTTGTTGAATAATTGCTTGGAGAACGAACACTCAAATCTATTTGTGAGTAAATCATTGATGCTGGCAGTTTCCAAATTTCTTGGGCTGTATTTAGTATTACAACTCAGCAATTGCTTTAAACTGATGCGCTGTATTAAATTAAATTCAGAATCCGCTGTAGGTCACTTTGGATGGTTTGTGTTCAAAACGACAAAAAATGCCACACTGATGATCAGATGAATGGACTGACTAAAGTGTTCATTGTCTTTATTGTCTATTCTATAGCATCACGGCAAGGGTTAGAAGCAATACAATAGTGCTGGTTGGTGATTTGTTCCCACTACTGTTTGTTGGAGTTGCAGATGCGGAAGGTTTGACCAACACAGGGGTCACGGTAGATGTAGCGTCTACTGATGTTCCCGTTTGCGTTACTTCTACAGAATTGATTACTGTAGGAGTGTTTGCCGAAGGGGCTGCTGAGGAAACCACTGCATTTATTGTGGTACTAGATGTTCCTTTGTCTTTCGTATTTGTGGGAGGATTGATACCAGTAACTTGAGGATTTAATGTTGTTGGCTTGACTGCTGTGACAGGGGGATTAACAATAGGCGATTTGTCATCTTTAGATTTGAATCGCAATGGCCCATATGCACCAATACCGACACATTGACTAACAGTCTTTAACTGATATCTTGATTTAAGTATTAAATCCATTGCTCCGGGAGCTTGTACCGCAGTATCAGGCAATAAATCATGCTACAATCAACATCAAAAAACCATACCTGTAATGAAATTGTCCCAATCAAACCAGCTTCAGATAACCATGAATTTACGTATTGACTTACTACTGGTCCTGTAAAATCTCTTGTGTCTCTATTCCATCTGATAACTGAGAATCCCATTTGGGTCAGCAGTCCATTTATACGCGAATCTGTGGAGCCAAATGGTGCACGAAAGTATCTACTACTAACCCCAATAAGGTCTTGAATAATTTGATGCGTGTACATTGCCTCAGTAATAATTTGGGCGTTAGTTAGTGAATAGAGTGATGGATGACTCCAAGTGTGTATCCCAATTTCATGTCCCTCTGCATGAATTTGCTGAAGAATATCAGGATGTTTTAGAACTTGTTGACCTTTTACAAAAAATGTCGCTTTAATATTTCGTCGTTTCAATTCGACCAGTAAAGTTCTTGTGTGGGGAGATGGTCCATCATCAAATGTTAGTGCCCAACTATTCTGTTGTCTACAGGAATATATTTCGGAGCCTCCTCCACTTACTGTAAGAATAGAAGGGGAAAACATTTCTGTAAATGCAGGATTGACAGGAGGTACCCTGTCCATAGTAGTAGGGTAATCCCAACTAAGACCACTGACAGCTACCCATAGCGTCACAGTCACCAATAAAACATTCATTATCAAATATTACAGAAAATCTCACATTTTATAATGGTTCTGTATCACACAAATGATCAAGGAACTGTTTTGGAACGTGTATTCCGTTCTCGATTCAACGTGCGTAAACCCTTAAATGGTATATTGTAAAGTATTAAATTTCAACCTTGTTACTTTGAATTGAATTTTGAGGGCAGAAAACGATTCATTAACTGTTCTTTTATCAATTCTTTTTTTGTGTTACGAACAAAAAGGGTATTGTTAGTTGTGCTTTCTCTTTGATTAATGGATAAACTTGGGATATTTTGTTCTGCGCACGGTCATTCAAAGTCTGTACTCAATCAACTTACCATTTATTATTTATCCAATAATACCTACTCAAAGAGACAGCAAAGAAACGGATAATCAAAGTTCAATTGCGTGTCACATTTGAATTCCATGCAAACTTCATCTAAACAGTTTATATTAGAAATAGAGTGCGTAAAAAATGATTGAAATAGAAATAATCAAATGATTCCAACTTTGCAAACTGGCCGAATTTGGCTTTGCAGTCGGAGTTGGTGATTGATTGGTGCCGGTTACAATTGGATCTTTAATATTGGCAACTGGTGGTAAAGTAGTAGTGGTAGATTGAGTCTGACTATTGATGGTGGTAGTAATTACTGGTATAGTTGTAGTTACTACAGTATTCAGATTCAATCTTGATAATAGAGAATCACTGTATGGATTGGCATCATTCAAGCAACTAGCTATTGTTTTTATCTTATATCCAGCATTTGCAACTGTCTTGAGAGTTGGACCGCTCTTTTCAACAGCCAATGGATGAATGTCATGTTGTAGGGAGATTGTCCCCTGTTTTCCTTCGGAAGCCCATTGTTGAAATACTCTTTCAATCCCAGCTGCTGCAGATGGGGATGAAATCAACGTATAGTCTTTAGAATCGCGATTCCACCATACAATTCGTAGCCCCATGGCTTTCAATACCGCACGTACTCTATTATCAATATCCCCTTCTGGGCATCTAACGTATCGTGGTGTCACACCAGTTACTTCTTTTATCGCTTTCGCAGTCCAAACAACTTCTGAGATAATTTGATCATTTGAGAGGGTAGTTAATGGAGTATGACTCCAAGTATGGATCCCGATTTGGTGTCCATCTTTATGAATCGCCAGCAATTGTTCAGGGTGTTTTATTACATTGGAGCCAATAACGAAAAATGTGGCTTTCACATTCAGACTTTGTAAATGTTCCCGAACACTTGTAGTGTACTGACTAGGTCCATCATCTAGATTTAGTTTAGGACAAAAATACCATAAGTAATGCCCCAATCGTCTCTGGCTGGACATGCGGCAATATCATCACCATGGTTTGGCATTTTAGCAGGCGATGAGTTGATGGGAATATTGGGAATGTTTGCATCTTTTAGGAAGGTGGAAGTCCAAGTAGGATTTCCGGGTGGTTTCTGCATTGGTGTAGGGTAATCTGCTAAATTCAAAGCATTTACATAGGTGAACAAGATTGATATAAACAGCATTTCGTGAATTATTGTATGAATGAAATACCAAGCTTTTCTCTAATAATCTGTAGTGAAATCAAGAATCTGAATCTTCAAATATTCATTTTGACCGATTTCACGCCACTCTTTTTTCAGGTCCAAAGCCATTTTAATGGCTAAAAACGTGATTAAAAGAGTTGTAAGATTTTCCGATTTTAGCAAGGGGTAGTCAACCGCAAAGTCGGTAGAGTGACGCCTTTTCTTACCAACTTACCATTCATTTGTAATTGTATGGTCGTGAACCTAATGTGTAATAATGAATTTCAAATTATGAATGGATGATTCAAGTCCCGATCCGCTTACAGAACCCATTCTGCATTCCACATTCAGGTCATTCGATTCTTTAGAATGAAAATGTGGTCACACTTGTGATACCATACTGTCAATTCTCCTATCTACTATCTATCTTGTACTTTGATGAAAAACAAACGAAAATGTTACTTAAATAAATAGTTTGTATTTGTCCTTTAAATCAGGAAATGAAAAGTGGACAAAGCCATCATAGAAAAATATGACACACTCTTGAATATGTGAATACTATCAGACTTGGGTGAATCACTAGGACTTAGTGTAGGTTGAGGATTAGCAGTAGAAGTTACTTCATTGTTCACGATAATGCCAGTTGGATTCGTACCTGATTTGTTTACAATACCAGCTTTCATCAGGAATTGGTTTTTATATGGTTCTTTATCACCAACACATTCTGCGATTGTTTTAATCGAGTACTTTGCATCAATCACTATCTTTAATGTAGTGGTAACATGATCCACCGGTATTTGGGCAATATCATGTTGGAGTGAAATTGCACTCAATTTTGAAGCTGCCCAGGAAACAAAAGAACTGTCTATGGCAGAAGCTTGTGCAGGAGTATTTGTATATGAGAAATCTTTAGAGTCACGATTCCACCATACAACAATCAATCCCATTGATTTGATGACTGCCCGAACTCTTTCATCGATGTCCCCAAAAGGACATCTCATATATTTTGGTGCTTGGCCAGTTATATCTTTAATTATTGTTGCTGTCCAGACCAACTCTGCGATTATCTCATCATTCGTGAGTGTGGTTAATGCTGTATGAGACCAAGTATGAATCCCTATTTGGTGACCTTGTAATTTAATATTTGTACACACAATACCTGCTTGATGTACTTGAAGGAGGATTTCCGGAAATTTGAGAACATTTGATCCAATAACAAAAAAGGTTGCTTTTACATTCTGCTCTTGAAGTAACTCTAAAACTTTTGGAGTAAATTGACTTGGCCCATCATCTAAATGTTAATAGATTAAGTATACCATAGGTAATTGCCCAATCAGTAGGATTTGGACATGTTGATAAATCATCCGCATGATTTGGTACTGCTATAGGGGCAGTGTTTACCGGAATAGTAGGAATAGTGGTTCCTTGTAAAAATATGTCTGTCCAAGTTTTGTTTATGGGCGGTTTGGCGTTTGGAATAGGATATTCGGACAGAACTAAGGATACTACTGTCATATACAAAATGGACAATGAAATAATTAACATGATATCAACTGATTTTACTACCTAGTTGGAGCCTTTTATATTATTTGGTGGGTTAATCATGAAACTATCATTCATGAATCTGTTTTATCAAATTCCATTCCTTTTGCAAATTAACCTGGGTTCCAGTACAAACTGCTTCAAGGCGATTGTAATAATGTCACCATTATTGAGTGTGTACAATTGTACACTATTCATTGAATCTGTACAGTTTCAGTCTTATTTATTTTATGGCTTTCATGGGGCTAGTTTATTCGTAATTCGAAAGAACTCCGACTTGGAACTGTTAGGCCGTGACCTCCGAAGGGCTAGTCATTTAGTTCATTGTCATTGGATATGACTCAAAATTGTCAACTTGTCGTAACGATTAATTTTTATATTGCATCTGGATTCTTAAGGTTCATTCAAGTAAGTGGTATCTATTTAGCAGCACCATTGGTTTGTCCATTAACTGCTGCTGGTTGAGGAATACCTTGAGCAATAGATGCCAAACGGGATTGTTCTTCTTCTTCCTCTTTCTCTGCTTCCAAAATAGCCTTCTTTCTAGCAATTTCTTCCTCTAATACCAATAAGATAAAAGAAGAATACCTGTCATTGGTGCCGTCAGTTCTTTAACATCCACTCCACCAATAACCAAATCAGGTTCATCAGCTGGTGGTTGCATGACAGGAAGTAATTCCAATTCTCCAACTTTCTCTTCTTCCATATCAAATGACGTTGGATCTGAATATATAAAAAATACATATGAATCGATCTACCTGTCTGAACCCACTTTTGTACTTTGTATCCATTAGGAGCAGGCTATTTGATTAGTATAATAGTATACTCTTAAAGTATTTCCTGGTCTAGCACCAAGTGTAGCTGATATAGGATGTTGGGCTGCCATGACCCATTTCTTTTCCCTACCGTTAGTTTCTTGCTAGTACCATTTGAGTACTGGAGTCCAGAATGGAAGTGCTGAACCATCTTCTGCAACTCGTTGTTTGCTCATTGGTATGAAAAAATTGTAGAAATCGATTTCTATTCATTCCAAGACTAATTCAAGTATTTCTTAACTAAACATGAAGCTTCATATTCCATAATGAATTGTTAAATTAGGTCAAGGGAATTGATGTCCAACTAAATCACCACGTACAAATATTGTGTTTGTTCAAGACTTGAATACTTGAACTTCAATTACGATGTTTGTTCATTAGTTCAATAATTTGTATAATTCGACTCATATGTGTCAGCAATAATTTTGTTATAAATATTCTCACAAAGGGACCTACTACAAGAATGGCAAAATCAAAAGCAATGAGAGAGAAAACAAAAGAAACTTGTATACAACACTGTATACAATACTCTATCAATCACGATCAACTCTTACTTGGTGATTCGCATGTTGAAAGACTTACTTGGAAATTCCAACATTTAAAACCAAAAAATACTTGGTTATGTGGAGTAGGAGGGGATCGTATTTCTCAATTAAGTTGGAGAATTCAAAATGATGATTTATTAGGATATACTCAAAATACTCAAATAACTGGATCATTCACAACAATTGGAATCATGATTGGAACAAATGATATTCAAATGAAATTAATGTCTACTTCTCAATTGATGAAATTAGTAGATCGTGTTAAATTGATTAAATCTATGGTAGAAAATCGATGGATAGAATCTAAAATAATTATATTTCCAATTCCACCAATGAATTGTGATATGGAAATGGAATGTCAAAAAAATATTCAATTATTCAATTCATTGTTGTATAGTGAAGGATTGATCAATCTATGCTGGCCCAAATTAGATTTAGATTTGGATTTTGAAGATCAATTACATTTAACTGAAAATGGATATATGAAATGGTTCGATATGTTGAGAAGTGCTGGATTTAGAATTGAATTTGATCTATAATGGTTGAATATTGTGTAGATTTACAATGGTTTTTTAATTTGGATTGGTTAGAGTGTACAAGATTGATATCTATTTTTAATTGAAATAAACAATGTGCCTTTGTGATTAATGTATGTATAATCAATTGTTTTCTAAAATTTCTCACTTGGATTGATGAATAGAGGGCAAGACTGTTAATATCCATTATTCTCAAAAGATTCAATATAATAATTCATTATTTTGCCCTTGATATATCAGAATCATAAATAGTCAGAGTCCTAATCAAATTATAGAATGAAACGCGTACAGAAAACACTGTTATTGAACATATCATTCTATAATGACGTACACAACCATTATCAAATCTTTACAAAAACAAAATCCAACAAAATCCAACAACTTGCCATAATACTTGACCAATGAATTCATTTATAACTCAACAGAATCTCACTATTACGAGACTCACACTAAAAATCATATTTCCACTCACCATCATATTATCCACCATGCTCCTAATACACGAAATCAGACTACTACCCATAAACAAACGTATCTACGATCGACTTATCTTCACTCTTGTCCTACTCTCACTGCTCCACACCTCAATCCCAACATACTACATCTATTCCAATTACAAAGACCTTCAGAACCCAAACGCTTATCGCTTATCCCTCATCACCACTTCCTGGCCAGCATTCATGAGCATGTTTGTCTTTCGTTTATCCAACATGGAAATGCTACGTTTACTTTACGTACTCACACCTTTTTTCACACCATCACGTATCACAAAGATACAAATTGTTGAATCTATCTTTGGAATTATCTTATCTGGTGGTATGTCTGTCAAATATTTATCCTAGGTATTTTTATCTATCCATTCACCGAACTTAACCAACTCTCATTCCTCTCAAAGGTAATCAATTTTATGTAATTCTAGTATTTTGATATCATATTCGTATACTTGTTGTATTGTAATCTATCCTGTTATTGGCAATGTATATATCTATCAATGAAAATGCATAAGTTTTCAAAGACTTGTCAGAAATTGAAACAAGAGACTATTAGTATATGGCCAACAATATTATACTTGATCTTTTTCATGTTATTTACCATGGCCAGTTTTTTATTGGGAGTGATTGGATTAGTGATTGGATATGAAAGACGAAATTCACCTTTTGCAGCTGAATTAGGTGCTGATTTTGTATTGCTTTCAATGGTATTGTTACCATTCCAAATCTATGTGTATAAACAAATTTTTATGTGTATCAAGAAGATGCGATTTCAGGCAGAGATGAAGAGAAAGAGTGCAGAGAGATTACCATCAGTTTTGATAAAGTTGCCTAATTTTTCATTTGATGTCAAGAAACCTACTTTTTCATTTGATGTCAAGAAACCTACTTTGGTAGTTTGATGTCTCATTCCAATATACCAATAGACATTTAACTTGAATCAAATCTTGAGACGCGTTTTTAAAATGATTTCAATAGCATGTAATTCAATATTACTCCAGCAACTTCAAACAACCAGTAAAATCGTATACCCAATTCTAACAGCCATTGGTTTCACCAGTCTTTTCACACATCTATATGAATATCGAACCCATCAAAGATTATATCAAACTCTCATTCTGATTTTAAAATTCTTTGCTTTGGAATTAGCAATGTTATCAACAGTAACAGCTTATTATCCGGAATTATGGATATCTCATTATAGAATCATGTCCATGTTGAATAGTATTGGAGTATTTTGTTATCCAATATTGTTTATGGTAACTGATTTGGAAATGTTGAAGTTGTTGTATGTATTAACTTCATTCAGTGTGGGATTTATCGTTAAAGTACAAATATTCGAACTTTTATTGGGAATTGGTTTAGGTGGTGGTAACTACTTGGTGAATTTGACGTTGTAGGTGTGTTATGTTTTCCATTTACGGATTTATCAGCTAATCATATCTGTTCCAAGGTTTGAAATTTTGATGATTTATTGTTAGTGGTATGATCTGATTACTATCTTGATTGGATACGCTTCTTTGGTAGTTGTTTGTCAATGTATTTACATTTCAATTAAAATGTTTCAATATGTGACTTCTGCTCATGCTTCCAAAGAACGAACGGTTTATATTTGGTATGCTATCCCTACCATCCTCATTTTCTTCATCGTATGTGTGGTGGGTGATGTGATGGCTGTTGTAGGATTTCAAATCAGAACTTATAAAAGTGAATGTAGTATTGCAGGAGATATTGGGATTATACTTGTCAATGGTTCAACTTGTTTATCTACGTTATTGATTTTCATTTATGGATTCATCTTTAAATTTATAAAGAATATGAAGTTTGGGGAGGAGCATGTGGTGAGGCATTCGAAAAAGGCTTCGAGGAATGTTGCAATGACGAAATGATGATTGGATTTTGTTGGTGTTGGTCGTCTGTGCTTTTGTGTACCAAACCAAAATAGTTTAAATTTGGTGTATTGGACACAGAATATTATGTAATTTATCCATTGATGATATCATTGACTTTTGCATTCTAAAAACATATGAGCTGATAAAAACGTGAATGTATGGTGTTAATTGTGCATCTGCATATGAGCAAATTAGTATCCTGGTCAACTATATCATACGAATGATAGAAAAAAATCACCAGTATAAATACGTCAATAATATATATTCACTGTAACTCAAAATGGTACTAGGTAAAATATTATGTAATCTATCTATTGAAAAACAGGTTTTAAAAAAACTGAGGAACATTCTGATTTTGCTTATCAACAACATGCCGTTGAATGGACGAGGTGGTATATCCACTACGGTTGGAATTGACTCTGGGTAACGGAGATTCTTGATTTTGGTATGTACCAGCAGAGTCTTGTCGATATGCTGGTGAGTTTTGTTGGTATGGCAGTTGTTCATGACGGTATTGAGATGGAGAGTCTTGACGGTATTGGGTAGGTGTACCTGGTCTGTTTTGGAGTGGAAGATAGTCTTCATTGCGAGTTTGGGAGCTTGAGTATGGGTTGTAGGCGTAAGGAGAGTTTGGTTCGTTATATGCAGGTTTTTGCTGATTGATGTGAGTATCTTCGGAAGCTTGATGACTTTGATGACTGTTGTAAGAAGGTTGACTGAAACTTTTAGGGGTTGTTTTACGTTTTTGTTCTAGAGATCGTTTAGGATCTAGGTCATAGGTAACTTCATGTTCACGGGAGGAAGTGTTTGCTTGTTTCAAGATGATTTCTTTTGCGGAGACATAAGATAGTTCCAAGAAAGTTCTCAATTCAAGAGCATATATCCAAGAAGGTAGATAAAACACACAATGAGTGAGAGGAGTATGTTGAAAGTTTGCACCATAAATGAGGAAAGTAGCAAATATGGTATAGAGGACAGTGAGTAATACTAAACGATAGCCCTCATGTTTAATCAAAACCTCTTGAATGAATTGTTGACGGGACCCACCAACCGAAGTATTCAAGGCATTTAGAAAACCTACGGAACCAACGATAGAAAATATCATTTCAGAAGTACCACTAGCAGCGAGCATACCCTGACTGATAGGGTAATAAGGATGCTCTTCATAACGTAGATATGTATTGTTCATGATACTTAAGGACATGACAGTGGCATAAGATTCACCGACCAGTTTAACGAGAATGACGATAAAGGACATGATGTACATAGAAATCATGAAATTTGAACCTTTCTAGAGGGAATTAGAGATAAAATAATAAACCTTATAAAAGACAGACAATCGAGTCATCATCATAGCTACCAAAGCGACGGTAGTCAAGAAATGAAAGACAAAGTTCATGAGTTGAATGAAGCCAACCCACCAATCAGGAACAGGGTAAGGGGAAGTAATGAAGTCTAGAATGATAGTTTGAAATACTACAAAAGCGGTAGTGACTAACCAAGCGAGAAGAGCGAGTCTCCACAAAGCGCCTTTACCGGCAGTAGTAGCTTTTGATAGGATGAGTACGAGAGCGGAAGCAGAATTGTGGTAAGCTATTCCTATGATCATAGCAGAAGCAGCCAAGTAAGCATTATCCTGTCTCATTTGATAATAATAAGAAAAAGAAAGGGACAATAATGAAACGAATGGACTGGGATACCAGCGGAAGATAGTGACACAAAACGACTCGAATTGTGCTAGTCAGAAGACTTTAAGGATAAATAAATCGAGATGAATTAGGATGATAGTATTAAATAGTATATTAATTATGGATACTTTCAAGTGTGTTGAACAAGTTTTGTTAGGGAGCAGTTGTTTGATGAGCCATGGATCAATTGGATATTTAATTTAATTTAACAATGGATTGACTTTAAGAACTCTAATCCATTGGTTATTACCAATCATGATCCATATAGTATCAGTACGTATAATAATAGTACATGTAATACATTGTAATATATATGAATAATTCATATACGCAATTAGATTGATTATGACTACCATGATTATCTCATTCAAATGGACTTTTGAATGCATTCATTCATCTTAGTTTTTTTGTTTTTTAATTCCAAACTGTATTGACATTCAATATAAAAAAAAACAATGACCCACAACTTGGAGTATGAACTAATATCTCATCATATTTAGCTCTCTTAAAAGAAAAGGAGTACCAATAAAAATTCCAGAAACAAACACTCCAAATGCTGCTAGAAATTCTTTAGTATCAAATCAAGTCACTTATTCTAAAAAAAATAAGAAATCTTCTATAACTAGTGGTCCTTACGATAGGCATAATGATCTGAAATCTAATTCAAATCAATTCAAATCAAATCATTCCACTCCTCACAAATCTGCTCATTCAACTCCATGGAAAATTAAAGACTTACGTACAATATTCTTTTTCATTCACTAAATAGAATCATCAAATCTAGGAGGAACCTCCGTGGAAGCTAAAGCATCATCAGGTCTCTTATCATCAGGTCTCTTAGAAAATGGCTTAAAGGTAACCTTCAACTCTTTAATCTTCAGAAATTATCAAGTAAACAATCAACGACCAATATTTACGCTAAATCTCTCAATTCTACCCTTTCAAATCAAAAAACAACATCTCAATACTTTAATCCTCATGGACAAATGTCTGATCATCACCAATCTAATATTTCTCCATCCAAAAACCGTGGGAATTCAAATGTAATAGAACATATCTCTTCAGATGATGAACTCACAAGCACTTTTATGACAACCCACCAAACCAAACCAAACAAACCAACTACCCGTCAACCTCGACCCAAAAAAACTGTTATCCAGCAAACTACAGGTTTAAATCCCGTCACAGGAGACAGGTTTTTCGCTAAAACGGCAAATGAAAAGAATAGTGATGTTGGCAAAGGACTATTGTTGGATCGTGACTTTACAAAGGTGGAAAATTATAAAGACAAACGTAATCGGGGGAATACAAAACATAACGATGTTAAAGGACAGTTCAAGGATCCTGATAAATCTAATTCTAAACCTGTATGTGTACCCTAACCTTTCTTTTTTTCATCTTTATATGGGAGGTTTCTCTATTACACAATCACCTTTCAGTATTCTTACCTTTTCAATCCTTATTTTCATCTCAAATTTTCTCTCCTTTTCAAATTCTAATGGTCCATTATTTGACTCCTATTTGCGTTTCCAATCTGCGATACTAGCTACATTCCATTCTTACCTTATTAACTGCTTTAGATCATGGTATATGTGATTGATAAATTATGGGAAAACAGAAAGGCAGTAGACGACACAGAATTAACAATGGAAGTACGCGAATCCTCTATTGATATCTGTCGTAGTGGACTAGTATTCATTGTAATAGAAAAAGGTCCTTACCGTACTGCTAGAGTAAGCTATCTCAACTAAATCCATAGATAAGTAAATCAAACGAAGTATTTGTCAACTTCATTCCATGGACTACTGGAATTGAAAATTATTTATTGAAACTACATGATAGTACAAAAATTGAAACAATCAAGGTTGCTTTAGAACGTGTTGGTTTAAGCGTCTCATATATGAAGTAAGACAATTATATTTCTTAGATTAGTTCTGAGGATACTATTCAAGCACTTGAAATCGCAACACAGACTCTTCCAGTCCGTAGTTCCACGCGTATCGCCAAACAACCACAATTAAATTTTCAAGGAAAACGAAAAGTTTATGATGAAATTGATATGTTGATATCTGATACAGAACAAGAAACAGACTCGAAACGCAAAAGTCGACGTATAGCGAAAGAGATGCCCACTACAAACCGATCGTATTTAACATGACTAATTTGTAGGTTATTCCAATACCCATTTAATGACCGTCTTTCCATCACTATTCGTGAACAAGATTTTCATCGGCTCAATGAAGGTGAATTCCTTAATGATACCGTTATTGAATTCTATATTCGGTATATTTTCAAAAAACCCTCATTTCTAGAACGTTGAAAGATAAACTCGATTTTGATCGAGTCCATTTCTTTTCATCCTTTTTCTATAACCAGTTGATATTGAAAGACGAATTTCGGGGCGATAAATCTCAATATGAATATGGATATGAAAAAGTGAAGAAATGGACCAATAAGGTTGATATTTTCCAGAAGGATTACTTGGTGTTGCCCATCAATGAACAGTTTGGGTCCTTGTATTGATTTTATAGTTTGCATTGGTACCTAGTAATTATATATAATCCGAGTGCGATTCTACAATCCGATGATGGTTCGGATTCTGAATCGGAATCAACAGGAAGTGATTTAGAAATAGAATTATCAAGCTCAACTGTTCCACCTGCTCAAGTCATTCCTGACCAAGAACCATGTGGATTTTTCCTTGAAACTCAAGTCCCATCTGAACAAGTGTCCACGACCAATGTCGTACACATATCAGATGAAGAGCCTATACATGACATACCCGAGCAGGAATCACAGGCGGTTGTGAATATGGATTGGGAAACGATATCTGTGAATTCGAATGATAAACCGGAATCCATATCGACCGTTGATGAGGAGGCTGTTGCTATGCCTTTAGCCGATCATGAGTTACCATCTATACATGCTTTTACAGGAAAGTCGAAAAAACAACCATCTATATTTTCAAAGTTGAAGCTCACCAAAAGTGATCGAGAACACCAACGAGATCAAAAACTAAAGGCAGAATTAAAAAAGTATCTATTTTTTGTTTTTTATTAACTGCAGGTGTAAGATACTTGTATTCGATTCATTGGGACTTCAACGATCACGAACACTCAAAACATTGAAACATTATCTGGTAGCTGAAGCTATCACCAAAAAACAAACAGACCCCAATCTCCGTGATTCCATGGTCAAAGAGATTGGCGGTATCCACGTCAAAGCACCTATCCAACCCAACCACTGTGATTGTGGAGTCTACCTACTTGAAATCATTCAAAGATTCTTTACCAATCCACAACCAACCCTACAAAGCATTCTCGTAACCGTTTCAACTAACCTATAGGCGAGAGAATCATTAATTGATTGGTTCAGTCATGATGTTGTTGTGCAGAAACGGATAGATATGATGAAGATGATGCGTGATTTACAAGGTCAATATCAACAACTTGGATTTGTTGTTGAAGCTCCCATACCTGATGATACTGATGATGAAGTTGAAATTATTAGTTGAATCTGTATTGTTAATTCGTTTTATTATTGATACCATTAATTTTTTATTTCATATACAATCATTTGAGATTCTTATTACGTGGTTTTGGTATCAAATTGCGTTGTGTATTGATTTATTATTCAAGTTGTCGAAATAGATTATTGACCACCAATTGAATTTTTTGATTTTTTTTGAGTGACGATGGATTTATTACCCGTCAATGAAACAGTGACATTAAAAGGACATGAAGGACCAATCAACTGTGCCATATTTAACCAAGATGGCAATTATTGTTTAACAGGAAGTGCAGATCGATCCATCAAATTATGGAATCCACATACAGGAATGATGATTAAAACTTATAAAGGTCATGGAAAAGAAATATCAGCAATACAACTGTAACCTTTTCAATCTTTAACATTACAGTCCTAAAACGGATAATTCTAGATTTGTTTCTGGTAGTGGTGATCGAAATGTATACATGTATAAATTTGAAATAGTTGATGATAGATGGGATGTACAAACCGGTAAAACTGTTCAAAGATTTCAAGATCATACACAACGAGTGAATTCTGTAGATTTCAATAAAGATGGAACAATTGTCGTATCAGGATCATATGATTCTACCGTTCGATTATGGGATTGTCGATCTTTATCTAAAAAACCTTTACAGATATTATCGGATTCAAAAGATAGTATTGAATCTGTTTGTATTGTGGATTTTCAAATTGTCACAGGGTTTGGATGTTTTGTGAATTGATTGGTAGATCAGTAGATGGATCCGTTCGTGTTTATGATATTCGAAATCGAACGATGGTGGAAGATAAAGTTGGTTGTAATTTCTATCATTTTTTTTTAAATTTCTATATAGTTCCAGTGACTTCTGTTCAATTATCTAATGATCGAAATTGTATACTGGTAGCTACTCTTGATAATACCATCCGTTTGTTTGATAAGGAAACTGGTGAATTGTTATGCGAGTAATTTTCATCTGTTTTTACCTTTTTGTGTAGTTATCAAGGCCATGTTAATTCTCAATATCGATTATCACCTTGTTTTACATCTACAGATTCGCATGTGATTAGTGGTAGTGAAGATGGTAAAATACATTTTTGGGATTTGGTAGAGGTATCCATCTGTTTTAGATATTGATATATTTATAGGGTCAAATTGTTAAAACTTTGGATGCTCATAGTCGTGTAGTGACTTCAGTCAAGTATCATCCGAATCTACATACTATGATATCATGTTCATTTGATGGAACTGCCAAACTTTGGACTTCTTAATTTTTATATATACCAATTTGCATAGTATGGTATATTTTTCAAGATCTGGAATATATGATGCTCAATATTGCAATAAAAGTGTCTTTCAACTGTACTGTTTTTATATTAAACTGGAGAAGTTGATGACTGTTTCTCCAACATAATCTTCTCAACTAATGCACCAAATGGACCTTCCACCGTCTTTCTATTGACTATATCAAAACCCAAGGATTGTAAAAACTTTGGCATATTTGGAAAAATCTCTGGTATAGTGTTGACAGTCAAATTCTGATTCGTAAAATGATCTTGAACCTTTTGAAATAAAGCTTTCATAATTCCTAATCGATGATAATCAGGATGGGTAATTGCTAACCAAATATGTTGTTTATTCAATACTTTTTGAAATGTAAATACCAATGCAATAACTTGCTTATCATTTCTTGCTATAAATAAATGTCCATTATGGTCTTGTATTAATGATTGCCAATATTCTTTTGAATCTGTATTTGTTGTTGTACTCTTTAAATTATCTAGTGCAAGTTGTTGTTTCCTTTGGTCAAGATAATTAGTAAAATTCTGTTTAGAAAAGGACAATATTTCTTCAATTGATCCTATGGATTTATCATGGATTTCATACGTTAAATTCATATGAATTGGAACTGAGGAAAATGTAAAAATCACTTCAAACTGGATAAAATACCAACCAGTATAATACAATGATGATTAAGAAAAACAGGTTGTTATATTATGGTATGATTACAGGTGATGAATATCAGGTATGATTTCATTTTCGTCCTTTGGTATTTGAGTAGGCATATCTAACATATCATCCTGTATCAAACTACCACCATTATCTTTATCTAATTGATTCGGTTGATAATTGGACATTCTTGTAGTCATATTCGCAAATTCGGAAGTATTCACTGTTCTAACACCATTTGGATAAGTTCTTGGTATTTCAATCGCATTGTTGATGGTTCCCTGAGCTTTCATCAATCTTTGACGTCTACGTTGTTCTTTCTCAAAAGTGAATATTTTCCGTATTTCAATCATTAATAGCTTATTCATGATTGTGTGAATGACTAATGTCATGGATAAGGGACCAGTCATCGCCATCCAATTAAGATCATCCTTCAGCAGTGTCGAATAACGAGTTAGAACTGATAGTATGACAAAAGAAGAGAAATTGAGGAATTGAAAGATATAGAGAACACATAATAGCCGATTTTTGAGGAACAGATTATGCAAACATCTCCAAGTGCTCTGTTCAGTAACACCATCATTTGACAGAGTTTTTGATATCTTCACAATCAGATACGTAGGTGGGACAATGTCCACAATATGCATGACTATGATCCATCCTGGTAATAGATATGACCATCGACTGATTATGGAAGTTGTTGATTCTTCAATGAATACCCAGTATGATACGTAATTTGATCCTGCCAAGACTAGATGAACAACAACAAGTACCAACAAGGCCAATTTTTGTGTTAAAGTTCCAACCAAATGTAGATACTCTAGTAAGGTTTGAATTGTATCATATACAGTTAAAAACGTTGCAATATTTTCAAATACATCTTTGAATTCATAAAGAAAGAAGCAGGACAGTTCCGTTGTACATGAATGTACCCAATTGACAGTATTAAGTGACGATGATAATAGTAAGCAAAAATAAAGCAATAAACTACTGATATGATATTGTTTTTGATTCTTCCTGAATTGATTTATGTGTCGTCCACAAGCAATAATGGTAAATATGAAGGATAAAGAGACACAAAGAAGTCCAAAATAATCTAGCATATGTGAAAATATGATAGTGGTCACGTATGGATACGTGGTCCACTCCATCACATTTTTACTATTCAAAATTGTGAGAAAGGATACTGTATAGTTGCCTTGCACAGTGGTTGATTGAAATACATTATCTTCTTGCATCAATTTCGTGCAATTCATATCTTCATAATTGCTTATTGTTCCATTTGATAAGCATCTAAAACCTTCATGACATTTTCCATCTGCAAGTAAATAAGAAACATCGAAATCATTTTCACGCGATACATTCTTAAACATATCCAATTTACAATATGAATATCCATTTGCGGAATATGGAGCTTGCTCATCATCTGGGTCAATTACATATTGGACTGAAATTGAGTGGTATCCATCCAAATTTTTTCGTTTTAGTTGACTGATACAACATCCTGTATTTGCTGGGATTGGATTATAACCACAAAAATAGTTGAGATTCGATTCTGGTGATGTATCCAAATCAAAAACTCCCATCAGATATGGTGGTCCTTCACAATCATACATCGTGTCCCAAAAACTTTGATAGATTAATCTTGAATAACTAGTCGAGAATAGTATCCCCAATTGGTATATCATGATTTTGAATTTGGTAACATGTTATCCACCCAACCATTTAATTCACCAAATCGTGGATCGTAACCAATGATGTCCAAATCAATCTTATCACGTCGAGTCTATTTGAACTCGTTTAGCTTTCTAATGATAATGCTAATGCTTTGTAGTGACAATGAGGCTATTCGGTCCGACTGATAGTTTTCGGACCGACTACAACCCCCATAAAAACAACAAAAAGTAACACAAATAGGGTTGTAATTATGGAAACGATATTGAAAATATTTGAAGATAAGAATGCTGTAAGGTCTGCAGTAGTAGCAGTAGCAGCATTGACAGTGATTCTATCTATCAACTGGACTCCACTAAAGCATATTCCTGGGCCAACTGGTTGGAATTTGAAATTTAGAATTCAACAACTTGTAGCAGCTACACGTGGAAAAAGACATGAGCTTATTCAAAATGTCGTTGATCAACATGGATCAATTTGTAAGATACGAAATGTGGTCGTTGTTTCTGATGCGGACCTGGTCAAACGAATTTTAACTGATTCAGAAGAATTCATTCGTGCTGCTGATGTTCGTATCATAGAGTAATTATGGATCAATATTGATTTATTAGGGGGATTTTTGATAATGCACTGTTTGTATTACCAACTGGAGAAACTTGGAAACGACACAGAAAGTTAATTCAACCAGGATTTGGTCCCACTCATATTCGTCATACTGCTCATGTTACACTTGAGACTATGGATAAAATGCGTTCCATTTGGGATCAAAGATTGAAGTCAACCGATTCAATCCAATGCAATATTCGATACAATTTATCTGCAGTTACTTTGGAAGTTATGTAAGTCCTTTAGACTGATATATAGTGGTCTTGTTGCTTTTGGAAATTCATTCAATGCAGTCGAAAAGGTAGAGAAAGATTCTGAATGGGTATGATGATATGTATTGTAACATGTAGAGATGGACCGCATTCGATGCAGGAGTCAATATAATGAAAAAAGTAACTTGATGCATAACCGTTTATCGTAGCGATTTCTCTTTGCTGAATTTCTTTGGCCATTGTTTGGGCTAGACAAAAATAGCTCCAATCTTACCAAATTAAACCAAAATCTAAAAGACGAAGTTCAGCAAGGTATTAGTAAGAAAAATACCGAAGAAGATCAAGATTCAACTAATAATAACTGGAAGTTGAATGTCAAACAGCGATTGATGGGATCAGGAGAACAAGGGGTATGTGTATCTAATATTTTAATTCTTAAAGCTTTTAAGCGAAGAAGAAATTGATGGTGAATTGATTGGATTCTTTCTGGCTGGATTAGGGTATCAAACTCCCCACTTTAATACAATAGAACCACCACAAATACACTTACATTTACTATGTTGGAATTATGTCGACATCCAGATGTTTGTGAAAAATTGTACAATGAAATCAAAGACGTCAAGTTTGACAATTTCAACTATGTTGAAGTACTCTCAAGTTTAAAGTAAGTTTTGAAATTTATTGATTAGTGATTAGATATTTGGTAATATTGATTATGAGTAATGGTTTTAGGATGCAGTTTTCAAAGAATCTCAAAGGGTAAATACAATTTTTGGAGGCCTCATTCGAACTGCTACAAAGGATGTGTATTTAGGAGACTACTTGATACCACAAGGAACACAAGTATTTGCAAATATTCGAGCTGTTCATCTTAATCCAAAATACTGGACTGATCCTTTGACATTTAATCCTGATCGATGGCTGGAGAAAATTTACCCCAACTCGTTTCTTCCTTTTGGAGATGGAAACCATAATTGCATTGGACAGAAAGTTGCGGTGATTGAAGCCAAAATGATCTTATTCCAATTGGTGAAACATTATTCTTTTTCAATCGTTGAAGGTTTTCCACTTGATTTTGTTACTATCCTCTCGTACACTCTGAAAGATGGGTTAATGATCAATTTATCAAAACGCAAATAGCAAAATTGAATTTATTTGAAATAAAAAGGATCTCATAATCCTGTCGTTACAGATGGATGAGATTTTTCAATACCAAATTTATCTGGTTTGACAGTCTTAATTTGGCTAGTTTGGGACTCTCTTCCACTGTTAGCAGCGCCTTGAAAGAGAACACGTATCCGACTTGTCAACCAAATATTAAGAATCTCATGAAATCCCACTAGAGTGGTACGTAAATGCCCAAATAGCAGATAGGTCATATCATCTCCACATAGCGTAGTTTGTAATTGAACATAATTGACCATGAAGTACAATATGATTATAATCACTTGAACGATTGTCAATGCAGTGAAAGATCTGTCAAGGGAAAACATTTTAAGAACTGTCTTGAAGACATTTGTATCATTAGTAGACAGGTTGGAAACAACTATAAAAGCAATTATTTGAACAGGCAAGAAATTCAAAATAAATACCAAAACAAACCTACAGTTTAATATAAGTAGGGTTATCCTTACCAATATGACCGATATCTAATCCAAGTTTTAACGAATGACTTCCAGGGGTAACACACTGAACCATCAGGGAAGCAAACCAAGAAATAAAGTCCGCCATATAAACCAGCATGTAGTACTAATACAATAACCACTATTGCTATCATCTGATAAAGAGACGGTTTTTTATGCAAGAATGAATGGATTTGATTATAGGTATAAGCTATTGTTGCCAATGTTTCGATACCAAGTAATGAATAGTATATCCAACCAGAAATGTACATTGTGTTATTATCCGGAAATAGTGTATAATAGTAGTGTATATTTGCAAACAGTACCAATATCCTTAGTAATTGAAGTAGTGACACGAACAACCAATTCCTTACCCGTAATCTGAAATATTTAACTGCTGCATAAACAAAGTTTGGAAATACGCAGATGAAATAAAGAGCTTTGCATAAATGTGTGAGCAAGCTGGGAAGTTCGTTCCGTACTGGGATTTGGTAAATTTCTGGAATGGTGCTGACCCAGATATATGTCGTCTCTGCTTGATTTATGTTCCGTTTTGAAACTTGCAGTTTTTGATTATCTGAAAGCGTGACAGTAGACACATCGTTATGTGTAGGAATCTGTTGAATTGATCCAGTACAGCCCTTATCTGTGTAAATAACAAATGTATTGTTATCAAAACAGCGGTAAAATTGATCAATACAGACTCCATTTGATATATAGTATGACGTTGTCTTTG
>MU621248.1:10557-40016 GCA_025399215.1 Globomyces pollinis-pini | reverse complement strand
AATTTGCGGGTCATCTGCACTTGGAATGGATATTTGGACAGTTAATTTGGCAGTTCTTTTGATGTATTTGGGACTTTGAAGTGTTGTTTACTTAGATAGTAAAGTGATTGTAAAACCAATAAATAATATCTAGTAGTCTAATTTCAATCAAGTATTAACAGCTTCATGCCGCGATTTGACGATTGATTGGTGTTCAATTTCTGGTGAAGAAATTAGTTCACCCATTTCATTTTAAATCAACGGGCCTGGAATCCTATTTTATTCAAATTATACTCCCTTTGGTTATAACTGTTTGGAATGAATCAATAGTTGGTATATAAGCTGATTTCTAGCTGAGTCGGAGAATTATTATATTAAGTAAACTAAATGAAATAACAAAGCAATGGATTTCTCTACAAGTCTTTCTATAAACCATAATCTGATTTCTTCAACAATTCAAATTGGACCACAAAAAAGGTAGCAGATCGATCTCTAGTTTTACAAGCGTATCTAAATAGTTTATAAAAAGTATTAAATTACCTTAATTGTTGTCCATCAAAATATCCAAGAATATTTAAAGAAAAACCTGGCAATTTGACGGAAGCGGTATTGAAATCAAGATATGCATCATAGAAATCCATACAGTAAACATAATCTGGTGAGAATTCTACTTGTTTCCTTTTTGCTATATTTGAAAAGAATTTCTTGCGTTTTTCATATGTAGTAATGATACCTCGATGTTCTGGATTTGCAAACAACAAATCAGGATTCTCAGGTACCATTGAATTGGAGAATCTCCAATTTCCAACTTGAGATTGACAAGTTTCTAAAGTTGTTGCTGAACTATCATCATTGGATATTTCATTGTCAGAGTCTTGTGGCACTTGTACCTTCAAAATATCCAAGAATGGATCATTTTCATGGTATACAGATAAAGAATTCATAGATGACACTAACGGAGAGTACATGTAAGGTTCTTTGCATCCAAAATCCGCTTCAATGGCAGGATCTAACCATTTTGCAATTTTTATAGCCAAAGAGACCCCAGTCGGGGTACGAATGGAAGTATTAAAATCAGCTCCAAAAATAATATCATCCCCTCCATAACTTTTTTTAAATCGTCCTTGTAACATGATCGAATATCGTCTATTTTTCCCTTCGAAATAAGAAGAATCCGGATTATGAATAGGGTGATGACAATGAGTTCCTTTCTTTTGACTGTCATGCAATTCAGGAGTGACTCCATTAAAATTCAACATTCTAACGACTAGATACCCAACAAAGTGTTCCGAGTCGATCCAGACAGGAGTTGATTCATCGTTGACCATGACAGTAGATAATTCCGAGTAATTCGCACCAGCAGAAATGCGAACAATGTATTCTTCATGGGACATTTTAGGAAAGGTTGGAGAGAGGAGCAGAAGAGTTAAAACTGAATGAAACAAAAATGAAATTACGAGGGGTCTTGTGGTACCTTACAATCAGCCAATGACGCAACACAAATTAACTGACGCGATACATTATGATGTTTGATATTACAAACTCAACCTACTGTAATGAATTGATCATACTTGGATCCAGTTGGAACTTTTTACATATGACTATCCAACAGTATGCTGAAATAACACATTTTATTATCCTAAGTGACTCTTTAATCTCCTAATGAATGTTTTCTTGAATTCAAACCATCATCTACTCTAGAATAACAATCCTTCCATGGAATTTCGTTATAGAATGAATGGATGTGTGGCGTTGTCAAAAGCTCAAATTATTCTTCAATTTTTCACTTTTCCGAACGCAATGAAGTAAGTAAAAACTAGACAACAACATCAATCCAAATATCAATCTTTCCAGAAACTTCAATTCCTGCACTTAGGTTTGGTTGTGGAATGGATGGATGGATGGATGGATGGATTCATCTCAGATTTTCAATTTCAACCTTATGACATATATATTGATTGTTTTTTAGAATTGAAGCTTGCTCGTTCTCTGGATTCAAAATCTACCCTGGTCACGGAAGTCTTTATGTCCGTACTGACGGTCGTGTATGTCATTTCATAACATTAATTGGTAGGTTTACCGATTCGTCAACTCAAAGAACAAGTCATTGTTCCTTCAACGTAAGAAGGCTTCCAAATTCGACTGGACTATTGTCTTCCGTCGTCTTCACAAGAAGGGTAACGATGTTGAAGCTGCCAAGAAACGTAAATCAAAGGCTGTCAAAGTTCAACGTGCCATTGTTGGTGCTTCATTAGATGCTATCAAGGCTAAACGTAACATGAAGCCTGCTGCCCGTCTTGCTGAACGTAAAGCTGTCTCTGCCATCAAAGAAAAGAAGAAGGCTGACAAGAAAGCTGATGTATTTCATATCGTTTACTAACTCTAGCGATCTGCAAACCCAAAGCAAAAACTCACCAAGCAACAAACTAAAGGATTTGCTCCAAAGGCTGCTGCTACTTCCCGTTAAGTGTGGTGGATTTGTATTATTTTCATAAAGGAATAAATATATCTACTCCCATTCATTTTGTCAATCACTTGCGTTTTATTTGCTCAATTTTTAAAAGTCTATATCAATTTAAGAAATTTGAAATATAATTATAGTCTTGTATACTAGTCGTAGTAGGTATATACCGGTCCTTTGTAAAATTTAAAACTTGTTATCCAACTCCTTCGACCATTGTTTGATAAATACAATAGTGAGTATGAGAAACGTTTTAATTGGTTTAGGATACAAATAACGCACGTTCATAGAATGTAAGGGAATACTCACGTGCAGATATACCTTTTGACAAAACTGTTATGAGGAAAACAATATTCAAGTAAATATATTAGCAAAATGGATTATGATGATAACTGGCATACCATGATCCGTCACATGAATGATGCATATCTTTTAGCGTATCAGACTTTCCTAATCCAACCATAATATCTTTACTTTCTTGGACAATATCATGCTCCAAGTGTACCATGGTATCTTTCAGTTCTTCTAATCCATGCTTCACTCCTTGAACTCCTTCCTGCCATTTACTCTCCAATCCTTTGGCTTCAGATATGACGATTTGTAGTACTGATTCGAGTCCTTGTCGTCCCTTTGCAGCATTTGCTTCGAATCTATTGATAGCAAATTGTTCAATTGCAGATGAAAACAATGAAAAGGCAGTGAATGTTGCCTTTTGAGAAAACACTGTTCCACCGGTTTCAGGGTCTGAATCAAAACAGCAGACTTCTTCTGCTTGAAATAGTGATCTCATATTAAGAGAATATGTAGTTGCTTGGTATGCTTGAGTGACAGGGTCCAAAGTAGACCTTTCTAAGAAGAAACTAGTCTCTGGAACCCCCAATTTAATAATAAAAGATGGTAAAGGTTGTTTTAACTGTAATAAACGATCTGTAACAAGTTTTCCATCTGAAGTTAACTGTCTTGAAATGACATCCACTAAAGATTAAAAAGAGATAAATAAGATTACCTGAAGCAACATGAGGAGCGAATTCATTTGGGTATTTTCTCCAGTTAGCAAAAGTCAGGGTATGCCAAGGATGACCATATACTTGCGAAGTTTCTACAAATCTCATTGGGGATTTTTAATAAAAAAGAAATTTTTATTGTATTTTTCCAAAACAAGCATGTGGCGGTTATCAGTGGTTTCAATCACCTTCAAAATGTTCCCATTGAACATCACCCTAAACTAAAAGAATTCAAAGAATGGACTGATGAATGTGTTGTATCTTTGAACAAAAAATTGTAATTTTGCGCGATTGTAATATGTCCATTGTGGAAAAAAAATACATGCAATTGAAATACCAGTGGAATTATAAAGGGTAATGTATTCTATCTACCAAATGTCATTCCATTTACCAAGTGTATCAATTGTAGATCCTGAAATTGTTTTCTCCGCAACACTCACTTTTGTTTCAAACAGCAACAAGGAGAAACAATTTCAAATCTGGAAATAGTTTTTTTATAAATTGTACTACTTTTTACGTAATGGTCTAGTCAAAAGTGGTATTGGTTGGAGGTTCAATTTCGGTTTGAATACATTTAAAATGATTGGCCTAATAGTAATGTTAATGAACAAAAAAACTGTTACTTTGTAAATTTCCAACTAAAGTATTTGAGATTGGTCGTACGATACGTGATGTTTAATTTTGATATTGGTTTCATTAGACAACAAATAAATGGTTTGTGTTTCTGTTTATAGAGGTTTAAATTGATGTGGATATTGGGTTCATTTGTAGTGATGGTGGATACAGATAACCATGTAACTAAATACTATGGAACCACATGGGATATTTTATCAGATTCAATACAATGTTTAATGATAATAAATATATTTCACTAATTGTCTAGAGTATCATTAGATTCAATTGTGGTTTTGACTGATTTCATTTGCAAGTCTGTCTCGGTATCTTGATCATGTGTCAATACAAAAACTCGTAATCGAACTGCATTAGTGTTTCCTAGACTACCTGCATGTTCCAATTCACTGGGTGTTGACATACGAATAATTACTTGTTTGGACGTATGTTGTCTGGTAGATTCTATACAAAATTGTCGTAAATGATTTGTAAATCGTTTGATCATTGCAGAAAAGTAATAAATATCGATGATAATAAACAAAATACTATTCAAGAATAAGATGGACGCAATAAATAATAAATCTTTGGATGCTTTTTGTTTAGAAATTGAATGTGCAATGACAAAGAATGAAAACAATGATCCAAAAATGATGAATAGAAACAAGATTCCTAAATATTGATTTGGACCTCGTTTTTTCCATAACAAATTTAAATCATCTCGAATAGTATCCAATTCAGTTTGTGTTATATAAGGATTCACGTCACAGACCTTTGGTAGATAGGTGATTGAAAATATTCCTACTTTTGGAATGAATGTTGCTAAGGGGGAACGATTTGGTGCAAGTTTTGGCATCAAGTTATTTCAATGGTAACTGAAATGAACATAATCTTTCCACACTACTTATTTGTTTGCACCTACCACCTCAGACGCGTGAACTCTTCATTACCATTGATTACATTTGTTATTTGACAGTCAGAAATTGGTATTGGTAAAAAAGCAATTGACATTTCAATGTATTGTAAATGTTGCTGTTCAAAATCAATTTGTGAGTCTCATAACGTGCAAAAATACCAAGGATAAGAAACATATCAATTCTTATTGATCAGGTTTGGAAGAATGTTAACATCAATATCAAAGTTAGCGATAACTACAATTAGAATTGAAATTTTAAGATAAGTAACAAAGTGAGTTAAACAATCAACTCGCTTGTATATTAGTTGATATAGGTTCTAATACAACAACACGATAATATTTTGCATCATTTGTTGGTTGAAGTCGAACAACTTTCAACATCCTTTCACTTTCAAATTCTTCATCAACCTTGATCGTTACATTATATTTATCAGTAGATAACTTGCAAAATTCTTTCAGATGTTTTGAAAATTGATCCATTTTAACTTTTACTGTAGTCTTGATACTGAAAGGAGTGACGATGAGATTGATAAATTGTATGATTATCAACCCATAAAAAATGTCAAACGGTTTCTGTTGTATTAAATAAAGTGGAAGAAGTATAACAATATGTAAGAAACTAACAATAAGTGTAAAAATAAGTATTCCTAATGTGAACCTATTCGAACTATGTTTTTTGCTTAATTCGTTCAATGATTGAACAAGTTCATCCAGGTTTTCCTTTGAGAATCTCGTGTTGGTTTGGAATGGAGGACACTTGTATGTGATGAAAAATCGACCCACTGTTGGAATCAATGTGATGATATGTGCTTGTTCTGTTTCTGTTGTCATTGATAAAAAACACGTTGGTAGTAAAAAATAGTGAGTGGGAACAATCCATGCCAAAAGAATCTGTAAATACACTTTGAGAGGTAAATCTCAAAAAATCATCTTGTGAAAAACAACTGTGTTAGATTCAAGTATAAATAAGGTTTATTACCATTGCATTACTTTGATGGAAAATACATTGGTGGTTGATTGTTTTGTGCTTCATAATGAGCAATATAAACTGCCTTGGTCATATCTCCATCTGTTAGTGACAACGTTGCAATTGCTTTTTCTCTTACCAAACCCAATCCCATTAACTGGATAATTTGAAATTCAGGATATGTTCGACCTTTTGAATCCATATTAGAGTTGGTATGATCAACTTTTGATAATTTATCAGAATCTTTTTCATGTTCTACATTTTGGTGTAAACCGTATGGTTGTACATACATTTGATTGTTTCCAATCGGTTGATAATGTTGTGCAATTTGAGGAATTCCATAACCTGCAATATTTGCTCCAATTTGAGTCATTGGTAAGTATGCAGTCGCGTTGGGTGTAACCAAAGATATATTGGCATTAAAATCCACTGCAATTCGATATTGAAATGCGTTAATAGTTCTTGATCTAGAAAAAGCAAGTGGCATCAATGATTGTATTCCATCATCTACTCGGATTGTTATTTGTCTTTCTCGTAGTTTGATAGATTCATTAGTACAAAAATCATTCAAATGACTGGTTAATCCTCTCATTTTGCTTGAATAATAAATTATGAATGAAAAGGAGAACCCAGCAAATCCAAAAAATGGGATGAATACCAGAAATATACCATTCTCCAACATGCTACCTCCAATTACACCCACGAAAGCAAACCCAAAGAAACAAACCAAAGTCATGATCAAAAGTAAAATAGCTACTGCAGAACTTGGACCTTTTTGTGCACATAGTTTGTTTAAAGCATCTACGAGATTATCCAACTCTTGTTGTGAAAAGATTGACCCTTGGACCACCATACGCGAGTAATATACCGTATTAAACCTGAGAGTTGGTGTTAGGGTGGCCAAGTTTACACGGTTCATAATCATAGCCATTTTCCTCTTCGCAATAGTCTGGAAATTATCTAATGATCTTCGTGGTTTCTCATCATATCCACGTAGGTACTCATGTATCCATTGAAAACATCTGACACGTTAATGATTAAGATGATATAGAAGATGGTACATTGCAGATATAGAGTAAATTTAAATTGATGTAGCGGATAGAAGTAATCTTTATTCATCCAGGTTTATCTTGTGATTCTGGCTCAAAAACAGTCTTTTTATGGTGTATACACAGGCAATTGATCATGTTCATACTTGATGATATAAATGGCCTTGTTAATATCACCATTTGTGAAGTAAAGTGTTTCAATGGCTTTTTCCCTAGTACAGCCTAAACTAATCAACTGCACAATGTGGTATTCTGGGAAGGAAGATACACCATCTTGAAGAGCTGTATATCTATATGAGTTAGTCTGCATATTGATCGGAACAGTTGATATTTCATTAATCATCAATTGAGTCATCAAAGGTACTGATGAAATAGGAACCAACACATCAATAGAAATACGAAATCGAGGATCTGAATAATCTGTTTGTAAACTATTCTCAATCATCGTGATGAGTTCATTATCCACTCGAACTGATAGATTTCGATGGTTGAAATCGTGTGTAATTGTGATACACAAATCTGATAAGGCTTTAGCAAACCTATCCATTGCAAATGCAGTATAGACCCGTCTTATAACTACACATATCAAACAAACTAAAAATGCCAAAAATAATCCAAACAATTCTCCAGAAGCACTTGTGATTGTATAGAAATATAAAATAAATAAGAGAACCGATAGTAGTGATATGATTGTTAATGCAGTGGTGATGTGTGGGTTTGGACCCTTTCTTCGATACAAGTCATTGAAGGTATTTATAATATCATTTAATTCCGTTTGAGTTAAATGTGGGTTTTGTGAAATGATTATTTTGTCATACATCCGACTCTGAGTAGTAGCGGGGGTAAGCTTTACCAGTGGGACTTTTACCATTCCAGTTGTCATCGTTTAGAAGAAAAACGCGAAATAGCTAAACTACAGAGGAGCAACCAACCTTTAATAGATATCATATAGAGGATACATTGTGATTGCCGAATAATGCTTACTACCACTTAAATTGTATCAATCAATGTAGACTATTGAAATAGTTTACACTGAATGAATGATACTTTGAGCTAAACACATACTTATCATAGAAGTTTCATTGTTACAATTTCAAGGTTATATGTTAATACTAGTAATAAAAAGCTATTGGCCATCATTAAGCGGCAAATTAAGCAGTATCTGATTCCATTGATTCCATCAATTGATCATACTATTGATGTCAATTCAAAAATATTGATACCAAATGCGGATTTTTCCTCAGTAGTAATTTTATATCATCTGCAGATACTTTACTCCTCTTTCCATGTTTTGCAAATAGTTCCAAATCACTACCAAACGACTCTACGTTTAACTACCGTCATTCAAATACTAATTTGTTCAAATGTCAATTCTACTAGTCCATTAAGGGCCTCTGGAGTAAAAGTAACGTCTATTATTTGTTCAACAAATGGAATATTACCAGATTCTTCAACCATCTTGTTTATAGAAGAATGCAATGCAACTTTTAGTTTCTTGTTGATTAGAGGACCTCATTTACTCTTATAGTTTCTTGGTCAGAATTGCTCTCCATCTTTAAAAATCCAAAGAAATTTCTCATCACTGCATTCATACACAATTCAACAAATGCAATTCCTTGATCTTTACAAACTCCTTGATCAAATAACATTTGTCTAAATTCAACTGCAATAGTATTAAATTGAATCGAAATAACCAAATGTATATGATTATAGAAATTACGTATGTAAGGATGAAGATGCTTCAAAGTACTTGTGCAATATAATACAAGTTAGATATTCAGTAAAAGAATGGAATTGATCGATTGTATTACAGGAACTATAAAGTCTGTACACACTATGAACGAAGGATATTCATTGCTTTCTCGAAATCACCCTTTGTATACGTAAGGGTTTCGATAGCACGCTCTCTAGAAACACCAGTGGACGTCAATTGCAAAATTTGGTACTCTGGAAAGTTGGTTTGTGAATTCCCAGACTGAATCGGATGATCAGGAATTGGACTGTATCGATTTTGAGCCAAATTGGTTGCGGTCATTTGAGAACTATAGACAGATAAGGGTGATCCAAAAGAGAGAGGCATTTGAGTCATGATAGAGTTGGTAAGATATTGAGGTACCATGTCTGGCGATACCATGATGTCAATTGCAACGGTAAATTGTCCAGTGAATCCTAACCGACCAGAATTAATATGTGTCACTGCAATATGTTCATTATCAATTCGAACTGTTATTCGACGTTGACGAAAGTTATTTGTCATTGTAATACAAAGATCTGCCAAGTATCTACGAAATCTTTCAATTGTGTAGTTATAATATGCTTGTCGAATTAATCCTGTTAATACAATCATAATGGTTGGAAGAAATATTATGTAGTAAAAATCGGTTTGGAACATGACAATTGGTATCGTCACAATACTAACGAATGATAAAATTAGCATCACTGTCATTATTCCATATAACAACCTGCATGGTCCTTTTTTTGAATATAAATCATTAAAATCTTTAACAATTTGATCAAGTTCCAATTGAGACAAAAACGGATTGTCTGGTAATGAAACACGACTGTATATAATGCTGCCATTGAAGTTTGGAACCAGTCGAGTGAGCGTAACTGAAATCAATCCTGCCATAGTATGTAAAAATAACAAAACGCGAAATTTCTTGACGAGTGAATGAATTTTTAGTCGTTGGAGTCAGTCTTTTTTACAGTATCATTAATATCTTAGCAATACTTATCTTCACAAAAAGTGGTGGTTTCAAAACAAAGCAAACTAATTGTTGTGTAACTATTGATTTGGTGAGCCCATACGCGACCTTTCCAGTAATTCAAATTATCTGGATGGAGACTTTTTTATATTAAACTAATTGGACTTAAAAGGAACTTCACATTAGTATTAGTGTTTCCGAAACCATTCCTTTTTATGATAGACACCAGAAAAGTTGCCACATGAATTCATGGAACGGGACCACCAATGAAACCGAGATTCTCAGTTTTGAAGTTGTCCAATAAAATCAATGAACACCATCCTTCCATTGCTATTTGTTGTGGTATTTGGTGCTAACAATACCATCCCTACCGTAGGATGCCAGCAAGTATTGGATCCACTTCGCAAGGAACGAGATTCAATTTGTTTTATCAAAAGTAGCTCCAAAAGTCCTTATACTAGATTCTCATTTATTTCAACTGCTGAAGATGGAGACGATGCATTTATATTCTCCGTTCAATTGAACAACTACTGTACAGATATGTGTTTGCAGGCAAGAACCAATTATTACAAAATGTTTGGAAATGATGCATGCAAAAATGATGTTTTTGATTTTGGTGGTATCGATGTTGCTGCTCCTCTACTTGCCCAAAGACCGATGTTGAAAAACAGTGGGACCTGTCGAAAGGTCAACAATCAATATTGTGCCGTTACTGAAATGAATGATCCATTTGATATTGACTTCTACACTACTCAAAACAAGACATATCTGTGTACTGATTGTATGAAAGATTACTTCTCCAATCCAAATGAGCTCCGTATAGTTGACTATATCAGTCCAGAAATCGCAGCAAACAGTACCAAAGCATTGAACAATTATGAAAAAGTATGTGGTCCTGTTAAAAAGTCATCTGCTCTTGGAATGGATATTTGGGCCGTTAATTTAGCAGGTTTTTTGATGTATTTGGGACTTTAACTTATCAAGTGCATAGATCGTTATGCTACAGTAAAATCTAATAAATAAGATTTAAAATTCGATCGTAAATTACGGATTATGTCAGCGAAAGTTTGCTCTGATTCATTCATTCGCAATCATTCGAATATGAGTCTAATCCCAGTACCAACAGAGATGGGAAGCGGTACTGGTGGAATAGATACTACAGATTTGTTTGGCAACTCGTCTCAAGGAACTGTTACAGTAGTAGATGCCAATGCAATCAGGTCTACTAAAGAGATACCATAGTGTTGAAAGTCACACTATCTAGTTTGGTGCGAATTTGAAAAAGAAAAAGGAAGTAACAAAATACACTCTATTAATGAACTACTTATTAAAAGTCAAGATAAAGCTCATGTTTATGCGCTTCAACATCACGTCATCAGTTCCAGTCACCTTTCTTGGAGGTGTGTCTGTATTAGGTTAACTATTGATTTGGTTAGTTTACACACAAACTTACTAATGATTGAGAATGGACGAGAATTGGACCTATTGCACCAAGAAGGAAAATCGATATTCGTGTCTAATGGACTGAAAAATAGAGTGGAATCACCTATTTATGAATTATCAATCTTGATGACAATAGATATGCCACAGCTATTCCCTTTCCAGTTGTGTGACGAGAGAAAAAATCACATTGCGTTCATGGCCACTTTTGTGTCTTGGAACAGTGTTTCTAGTTTATTAAAAAATCCAATGAATTTCATTCTTCCATTGCTATTTGTTGCGGTATTTGGTGCTAACAATACCATCCCTTCCGTAGGATGCCAGAAAGTATTGGATCCACTTCGCAAGGAACGAGACTCAATTTGCAGTATCAGAAGTAGCTTCTTACTTCCCTATATTGCATTCAATTTTAATGCACCTGTCGAGAATGGGGACGATGCGTTCTTGTTTACAATTGTGTTGAACAAATATTGCACTGATAGATGTTTACAGGCAAGAACCAATTACACCACAATGTTTGGAAATGATGCATGCAAAAACGATGTTTTTGATATTGGTGATGGTATCAATGTTACTGCACCGCTGTTTGCGAAAATGCCGGTATTGCAGAACAGTGGGTTTTGTCGAAGGGTAAACAATCAATATTGTGCTGTAACCGAATGGAATGATCCACCTACCATTGATCGCTATACTACGCAAAACAAGACCTATCTTTGTACCGATTGTAAGAAAGATTACTTCTCTAATCCAAATGAATTTCGTGTGATTGACCCTTTTAGCGCAGAAATTGCAGCAAACAGTACCAAAGCATTTAACAATTACGAACAAGTATGCGGTCCTATCAACAAAAAATCATCTGCTCTTGGAATGGATTTTTGGACCGCTAATTTGGCAGTTTTTTTGATGTATTTGGGACTTTGAATTGTCATTTACATAGATCGTTATGCTACAGTAAAATCTAATAAATAAGATTTAAAGTAAAGTGTTCGATTTAAATCATTGATGCTAGTTCAATTGTTTCTCTAATTCATTTATTCCCAATTATTAAATACGAATCAAATTGAAGTTGACTATCCGAATTTGATCCACCTTTAAAGACGGAAAAAGGTACGTTGTGTCGTGTGTGGTGCAACAGATATGTTCGACAAATGGTATTCGGGATCGTAAATTGTTGAAATAGAAGCAGCACTAAATCCTTTACTACTAATCCCCATTTATATTGTTGTAATATCTCTTACTACAACTTTGAACTATATAATGTTATTTGAATAATGCATTAGACGACTCTAGTGCACTTGCTGAATTGCTGAAACATCCTTTATGCTCTACATATATATATATTAATATGGTGTGTCAAAGTCGCGTGAAATGAGAGTCTATTTGCGACAGTAATTGGTGTTAGCAATAATCTCCCTACCGTAGGTTGTAAGAAAGTGTTGGATCCAGTTCTGATGGAGCGGGATATTAATTGTGGCATCGATAAAAACTCCTATACTACATTCGCATTTACTCGTTACTTAGCTGATGCCGATTATATAACATCAAACATCGATCAATTGGAGCGATACTGTTCTGATAGGTGTTGGCAAGCAAAAGTCAACTACACCACTATGTTTGGAAATGATGCTTGTAAAGATGATGTTTTTGAAATTGGTGGTATCAATATTACTGCATCTCTTCTTAGCCAAACGCCGATATTGAAAGACACTGGGTACTGTCTAAAGGTGGGCAAGCAATACTGTGCAGCAACTGATATGGCCATAATCAATCATCAGGTTATTGATTTCTTTACTGCACAAAACAAGACATTCACCTGTATTGACTGTACGAAACCTTACTCACCCAATCCGACCAGTACTTCAGAATCGTCCAAGACATTGTACCATTACCAAAGTGCTTGTGGTCCTATCCAAACGTCATCTGCTGTTAGAATGAACGTTCCAACCATTAATTTGGTTGGTCTGTTGATGTATTTGGGTCTCTGAACTAGTGATTATAAATACAACAAAACCTAATCATAAAACTTAACATAAATATTCGGAATAAATTATTGCTGTCAGTGTAATTGTTGTCTTGATTCCTTCATTCTTTCCTAAATAATCCACAATTATTAAAATACCAATCAATAGTTGATGATTCCAAATTCATATGCTGGAATAGGAAAAGCAACTACAAATTTGTTGGATAAATCCTATCACTTTGGATCTGTCAAGGTATCAGTTCAAGAAGATTCAAACAAGAATCCAGTAATTTCCCATTCTAACGTTACTAGAAAAGAGTTTACAATCATGAACTAAAAGCAAGTAACTTTGTATCATCAGTTAGAGAAATTGTGAACGATAAACCTTCAGGTACATTAACAATATTTCTCATCTTGATATACAGGACTAAAGTTAACGCAACAATGGACAAATAACAAGCCATTCCATATTGATATCGATATTAAACGGCAACAGACAAAAGCATTAAAAATCACTGGAAGTGGTTCCCTTTTTGAGAACGATGGACCTCGAAATCTAAATACAAGTATAGAGTACCAACTGGATTCATATATTCCTGGATTTAAAATGACTTGTAAACAAAAATGGTTGTCAAAAAATGATGACAGTATCAGTATTGGAGCTAGCTTAAAAAACAAGTTTACTTCAAGTGTCATTACTATTAAACGATCCCAAAACTCAATTCTTCAATTAGACTCAGTGATGGGGTTCGATAAATTCTTATAATTGATCTTTTTTAGAATCAATGCTGTATATATTGGAGGTGATTTGAACTACAGATTGTACGACTCTAAATTCGTAAAGTACAATTTTGGATTAGGTTATTCCGGAATTCAAAATAATATCTCCATTCTAACGTAAGCAGGTCTATTTGACCATTATAGCACTGATAAACTAACACGTTATTCACTATTGTGTTCCAGAAAGGTGAACTCAACCTTGGACTGTGCTTTCAAATTTGTATACAATTCAAAATCATCCAAGTCTCCGAATGTTGAACTGGGGGCTAATCTATCGTTGGATAAACGGTCTTCTTTAAAATGCAAGATTAACAATCATCTCGAAGTTTTAATTTCATATACACATCACCTATATCCGTCAGTTTTAGTAAATATTTGTACAGGACTCTCAATTGATAACTTTCATCACCCCATTCAAAAACTAGGCATGAAATTTGAATTTGAAATGTAGCACTTTAACAAAAGCGATAACAAACTCTATTTTGATCCATTTATTTGACACAATTGAGTATCTAACTCAATGCCAGTTGATTTGTATTTTGGATTTAGTTAAAAGGGAACACTCCATTTCAGATTAGAACAAGATATTTTTAAATAGAATAAAAGTATATTTAAATAAAATAATGAAATAAATAGATCAAGAGATTATACATTGTTGCCGTTTGATCGTTCTCTTTGATTTCAAGTCTCTTTGAGTGGAAAGCAATAAATCAACACATTCTGAATGCCCACCTTCCTTGGCTCTTCCGATCATTTCAGCATCAATTAATGCAATTCGTTTATCAGCAAGCAATAGAATCAGGCATGCTAGATGTCCACCAAAAGCTGCAAACCGAATCGCGTAATTCAAATCATCAGAACTGGTTTGTGTATCAGAGAGTAACAGTCGCGCTCCTTCCAGCTGTCCATACTTGGCAATATATCGAATAGCCAAATTGAGTCTTCTATCATTGTTAACTCTTTCATCTTCTAAAAGTAATTTGGCACATTCAAAATGACCATTTTCTGCAGCACTTCGAATTGCCCAATTATTTCTATCTGTAGGGTCAACACGATCATCCGACATCAAGAGTCGAACACAATCAATATGACCATGTTCAGCAGCAAGACGAATCGCAAGATTCTTATGTTCACTTGGATCTGATCGATTATCCATCAAGAGTAACTGTAAACATTCCAAATGTCCCATGGAAGCTGCCAAAGAAATAGGGTGTCCATTTGCAGGATCAACCCATTGAGTTTCATCCACTTGATAATTTGGGTTCACTCTATCATCAGATAACAATAATTGCATAAATGATAGATGACCATTTTTAGCTGCCATTCTAACTGCCGAATTATTTCGAACACTTGGATCCACTCTAATATCCGATAATAATAATCTCATACAATCTGTATGATTATATTGAATAGCCAATAGAAAAGCATCATTTCCATTTGCACTTGGATCAACTCTATCATCATCCAATAACAATTTAACACAATAAGTATGACCATTTGCAGCTGCCAAAATAATTGCCAGATTGTTATCATTAGCAGGATTGATTTCTTTATCTTTCAATAACAATTCCAACATTTCATGTAATCCGTGTGAACAAATCATTGGTAAAAGTTGTAATTTAATGATAGTTGTCAATTGATTACGAATTAAGAGTTGATTTAATATTGGGAAATTTTGTTGTGATAATAATAATTCGGTTCTAGTTTGATTGATGAAATGATAATCAGGTATCATCAAAGTAATACTTTTCCGATTAAATTTCCTGAATGATTGATGATACTTTTCCCATGTTAATATTGCTGGTTGAGGCAAATTGATATTAGAACTAGATAGTTGAAATAAATTGTATTCATCAATGGTTAGGTGAGAACTTATCTGTTGAATAATTGAATTTGGTAACGAATGTAAATGGGTGTTTGTATCCATAATAATTTAATTTAGAAAGTCGAGTCTGGATTTAGGTGGTACATAAATCTCAGCCCATACGCCCATGTGTAATTTCAAAAGTTGGTGTAAAACATGGTGAAACGAAACGTCTAGCCTGGCAAGCCCAATTTCTTCTTGCCCAAACGAAACCCCTGTGGAAAAAGATAAAAAAGATCTGTGTTGATCCACACGTAAACTGAAAGGATCATTATTTTTGGTGTAAAAAATTCATTTATTGTACATAAAAAGATCGATCTTAAACCAGACTAGTGGAAAGACGTCGATAACTGTTACCAATCGAACCCACGTTAGTTTGTCCTTGAAAAGCCAGCATATCAAACTCTTCATCATCAATCACTGGATCAGATAAATCATCATCCATTTCATTCAAGAATCGATCCAATTCGTTCATTAATGGGTCAGTACGGTCCTCATTAGCATCCATAGCTCCATTTTCGTAGATAGTAGGTCTTTGATACCATTGAAGTAATAAAGATGATACCACCACAGTTACCGATGACATAGACATGGCCATTCCACTAACCATTGCTGGTAAAGTAATACCTAAAAAAAATAAACTCAATAATGTTTTACCCCATGGTGCTCCAATACCCATTGCTAAAGGAACCATGATTAGATTATAAGCTGAAGCAAAGAAAAAATTTAACCAAATTCTTTTGAAGATCACTCTTGATAAATCAATAGCAGTTATCACATCCTTGAGATCAGGTCGCATTAGTACAATCGACGCTGCAGCAACTGCCACATCCGTCCCACCAAAAACCGCTATTCCCATATCAGATTGTGCCAAAGAAGCAGCATCATTCACTCCATCTCCAACCATCGCAACCACATCAGTCAACTGCATACTCTGTATAATCGATTGCTTACCCGCAGGTGTGATCCCAGCATGAACTTCTGTTATCCCACATTGTTGTGCAATCACTTCTGCTGTAGTTAACTGATCACCAGTCACCATTGCAGTTTTGATTTTCATATTTTTCAAACATCGAATCACTGCTCTAGCTTCAGGTTTAATTGTATCTGATAATGCAATCATTCCAATGATTTTCGAATCAATAGCAATGAAAACAACAGTTCGACCAATACTTTCTTGATGTTTTTGTATCGCAGAAATATCAATGGATGAAATGCATTGATTATCATTCATAAACTTCAGATTTCCAATACAGCAGGTGATAATCGAATCAGACAAATGATCTTTAATGGTAGTAAATATTCCAGCGCCAGGAACAGTATTTGAGGTGATAATGGCATCTTCATAAGGTCCATCACAATATTTAACAATACTTTGCCCGATTGGATGTTCACTGAGTGTTTCAACCAATCCAACCAATTTCATCAATCGAGGTTTTGAATATGTACAAGTGGCAAATAAATCAAATATTTCAACAGACATTTTACCCATCGTTAATGTCCCAGTTTTATCAAATACAACTTTAGTAATTCGATGTGCAGTTTCAAGTGGTTCACCACCTTTGATTAGAATTCCTAATTTGGCTCCCACTCCAGTTCCTACCATCACAGCCGTTGGTGTTGCCAACCCAAGCGCACATGGACAAGCAACAACAATAACAGATATACACATACTGAGACATACAAATACATAATTACTATCAGATGGAAAAGATTTCGGAATCCAACCAGTGGTACATAAAATAACCATCCAAACAAAAAAAGTTAATAAACCCAAGGTTATAACTGTAGGTACAAAAACACCAGCAACTTTATCGGCCGTTGCTTGAATTGGAGCTTTTGAAGCTTGAGCACCAGTTACAAGTTTCACGATCTGTGATAAGGTAGTATCGGATCCAACTCGTTCCGCTCGAACATGCAAAGCACCAGATCCATTTACAGTTCCAGAAATAACTTTATCATTACAAGATTTTTGTAGCGGTAAAGGTTCACCAGTTACCAAAGATTCATCAATATTCGAGCTACCAAATTCAATAATCCCATCACCTAATTGTCAAAGAATGAATATGTTACATGGTATACGTTCACCCGGCATGATTTTCAACAAATCACCCACTTTGATGTACTCGGATGGAATCTCTCTTCCTACCAATACATTCGTCTTAACATCCAATTCCAATAAATTTGCTTTTGTAGGTGCTAATTGTATCAATTCGGCCAATGCACTAGACGTCTTCGCTTTGGCTCGATTCTCAATGTACCTTCCAAACGTCACAAACGTCAATAAAGTAGACGAGGTTTCAAAAAATACTTGAGCAGGTGGTTGACCACCTCTAAATACAGAATGAATCATGGAAATGATTGAAAATCCAAATGCTAATGAAGTCCCCAATGTAATCAACACATCCATTGTATAAGAATTATGTTTCAAAGCTTTCAAGGATTGTTTAAAGAAATGGTTACCAATACCAAATTGGATTGGAATGGTTAAGATCATCATGACAAAATCTCCCAAAGTTAATCCTGGGAAAATAAGTGTGTAATTCACCACTTTGGGTATGATTGGTGGTAACACCTACAATGAGTTTTCGTTAAAATTACCATGGAAATGATGGAAACTGGTATTGCCAATCGTAACGATTTGTAAAATGCACGTCTCCATTTCTTAATTTCTCTTGTTCTGGCTAATGATTCTAGCTGAGAATTGTTGGTATTGCTGGGTATAAAAGCATTAAATCCCAATGATTCAATTTGTTCCACCAAATCTCGAACCCCAATTAAATCTTTGTCAATTTCAAATCGTCCGGTTTGACCTAAAAGGTTGATATTGACAGAATGGATTCCAGGTTTGTTTTTGAAATGACGATGTATGGTACTCGAGCAACTAGCACATGTCATTCCCAGAATTGATAAATCTACTACACCAGTACTGTTCTCTTTGATAACTTTGGATTGAAATCCAATATCACTGATGATTTTAGCTATATCTTTATCGGATAACAGTTTTGAAGAATAACTGATGTCAGCTCTCTCAAGACCCAATGATACTGAGGAATTCGTAATGCCTTTGATCGTCGATAAATGCTTTTCAATAGTGGCAACACAACTAGCACAAGTCATTCCATGGATTTCAAATTTCGATATTACAATGTCCCCTTCAACATTCACGTCGGGTTGTTTCAAAGATGACTTCAATGCCGATTTTTTCAACGGTACCATTGGTATATCAGCAAAAGGCTGTGGGAGTGGTGACGTCTGTCTTGAATTATTCAAATCAATTAATGGGAATTTGGTAGGATCAAAAACAGCTTTTGATTCCAGATCTTTGTTAAATTTCACAGATTTTGGTATTTTCGTAAAAGGATTTGGATTATCTATAGCAGACAGTAATAAATCAGCCTCAGGGACACATAGTTGAGCATCGAATCCACAATCTTCAATTCTACGTACAAGGTCCAATTCATTTACACTCCCATCAATTTCAAATGTTCCTTTCTCTCCTTCCAAATCAATATCGACATTCGAGACTCCATCCACATCCTTGAAAGCATTCTGTATACTCTTTACACAACTTTGACAAGTCATACCAATAATTGAGATTGTTACACTACGACTATCAACCTGCTTATCATTCGATGTATTTGAAATCACACTGGCATCAAATCCACAATCCTCAATTCTACTTACAAGGTCCGATTCATTTACACTCCCATCAATTTCAAATGTTCCTTTCTCTCCTTCCAAATCAATATCGACATTCAAGATTCCATCCACATTCTTGAAAGCATTCTGTATACTCTTGACACAGCTTTGACAAGTCATACCATTAATTGAGATTGTTACACTACGACTATCAACTTGCTTATCATTCGATGTATTTGAAATCACACTGGTATCAAATCCACAATCCTCAATTCTACGTACAAGATCCGATTCATTTACACTTCCATCAATTTCAAATGTTCCTTTCTCTCCTTCCAAATCAATATCGACATTCAAGACTCCATCCACATCCTTGAAAGCATTCTGTATACTCTTGACACAGCTTTGACAAGTCATACCATTAATTGAGATTGTTACACTACGACTATCAACTTGCTTATCATTCGATGTATTTGAAATCACACTGGCATCAAATCCACAATCCTCAATTCTACATACAAGGTCCAATTCATTTACACTCCCATCAATTTCAAATGTTCCTTTCTCTCCTTCCAAGTCAATATCGACATTCAAGATTCCATCCACATCCTTGAAAGCATTCTTTATACTCTTTACACAACTTTGACAGGTCATACCAACAATACGTATGACCACATTATGTTGGTTAGTGGTTTGGGTAATAGAAAGTAATTGTGAATCAAATCCTGCATCTGAGATAGCATTGATGATAATTTGAGGAGTTATAGATTGAATTGTTATAAATGTTCCCAAATGAGTTTTTAAATCTATATGTGATGATAATATTTCAGGGAATTGGGTTAGTACTGTATTGATACTGGTAATACAACTTTGACATGTTATTCCGTTTATGGATAGAATTATCGTTTGATTCATATTTTTCTTTTGAAAAGATAGTTGACGTTTCTTGGGTCTTTTTTTTTCAAACCCCTAAGAAAGCCTCAAACTATTCTGAAATTGGATACTCTCAAGAAAACCAACCTGTTGTACTATGAGTATTGGATATCGGATTATACAAAAGAGCGAAGCTGATGGTACTATTGGATATCGGATTTAATGATCAAAAAGATATTCGGGTTTTTTATACTCATAACTATCAATCACATCTCATCACTACAACATTATATGTCTTACATAACAAACAACTCAAAAAAGGACTCTAAAGTAAAATCATTCTTCAAATCAATAGGCTTCACAGGCGCGTTATCCAAGCCTATAATCATCACCTATGCAATGATCAACACTCCAGAACAATCGTGTACCATTCATCAGTCTATCCCATCTCACAACATAAAATATAAGTGATATCTTACAAGATATCATAAATCATAAATCTAGATATAAATGAAATTGTTTATAGAATCCAACAGTGGACCACTTTAGATAAAACTACACATAATCCCAAGTTTGATTACGACAATAGTAATCAACATTAGTATTATAGATGGATTTGGATGGGAGGTTGATACCAAGAAAGGTAAAGATGGAAACAGCAAGTAAAGCAACAGCATTACCAGTATCAAATGCAGTCATCAGTACGAAATAGAATTTACGCCACCACCTTGGATGAGTACGGTAGAGGTAATGTTGGCCGAGGTAGCCGAGGAAAAGGGGGGTGAGGAAAGAAACTTGGAAGGCACCAGGGGAAGGGTGGAAACCAGCGTATGCAATGACCACCGTGTTGATTTTGGACCAGGTGGGGGAGGGGTAACGTTTGGAGAGGAGGTATGGGATAAGTGGGATAAAAATACCAAGGAGGATAGCACTTGTAATTGGAAAGAGTGGGGATGATGGGCCCCAGAATCGAATGGGACCAATTGCGCCCCAAATTCCAGCTGCGTTTGTGAATACCTAGGGTGAGTGATGGGTGTCATTACTTGATACTCGTTAGCGTTCCATTGTGGGTCCGTGTCAAGTAGATCGGTGAGATGATCCATGGTATAAAATACCGAGGCATTGTTGAAAATGGAGGCTAAGACAGTTGCGACAAACTGGGCGGTAAACATATGAATGGGATTGATATGCATATAATGTCCTAGTTTCAAGTCCGACAGAAGTGTAAGGGCCTGAACCATCATGGTATGTCCAAGTGATTTGAAACACATGACGGCTATGGTATTTCCGGGTAAGATAAGACCTGGGATAAGCTGACAGAGAATATTGAGACCAGGTTGGACACCAGTAATAGCTTGAATAATTCCCACAGGGATTGTAAACAAAGTTCCAATAAAAATTGCTAGGATTGTCAACCACCAAGGCATTTGGAATGGAGTCCATTCACAAACTAAAACGGCTACCAACGTTAACACACACCAAAATAATAAATAAAACGATTCAGGAATTTCTGGGTATGCAAGCATTAATTCGTTATGTATATCCAAATCCAAATCTGGTTCCGTAGAATCCCATATGGCACGTTTTAATTTACTTAATATATCGGATCCATACCAAACCAGGAAATGAGTGAGTACGGCGGTAATGTTGAAGAACGAACCGAGGTAGTACATGGTATACATGGGCGACAAGTAAATAGGTTGATTGGCGTCATATACGGTTTGATTGAGGGAATTATCGGCAGATAGTAAGTGACCACGAGCGACTTGTAGAGGAATACCATGTTTAGAGAATAATGTGGCCGTATTTATGTTTTGAACATAATCAAGCTTAGGGATTGATGTATTTAGCCATTGTGATTCAGTGTAAGTTGGGATGTTACCATATCGATATTTGGGTAAGAGTTCTGGAGCACCTAAGGGATTGATAAAAGCAAAGTATGGTGTGACGATGTAATGAAAGAAAACGATTCCGACAACCCAGTTGATGATGACATGCCATGGAGTATAAATGAAACCATTGGCTAGATCCCAAGCAAATGTTAGAGAACCTAATCCAACACCTGTATTTGGAGATGTCGAACCCAATAATGACCATGTTTTATTTTTTGTGATCAAACATAATAGAGAGACAGCATAGAGTGACGAAGCAAAGTAACTTGGTAAAAACGAATAAAGGAACATGAAAATGAAACCAATCCAAAATAATGTAAATCTGGATAATTTAAAAGAAGAATTGATATCAGCACCGGTTTGAAATCCATTGAAAGCTTGAAAGATGGCGATTTGAGACAATACTTTTGGCCATAACATAGATTTTGGTTTAACGAGGACACGTTTGAATAATCCGGCAATACCATAACCAACTAATTGAGAAGCCAATACCCATGGAAGAGAATTCCAGAATGTAACTGAAGAATCCCCCTAAGATTTAATTGAACAGAAGAATACAAAGAATTTTTTGAAACGAATGGCCACGACATTATCAACTCCATAAGGGATTCCAGTAGCGCAAGAAGCCATCACATAGATGAGAACATGTTCTTTGAAGTGAAATGGACCAGGATTTAGGTTTATGGAAAGAATTTTTTTTTTAGGGAGGATGGTGGCCAGAAAGACACCCATAGGGTAAGCAAATAAGGTAGCAAAAGTAGCAGGAATGTACACGGGAGTGGCTCTAAATGATAGGACACCAGAAGAGCACGAGAGGAAAGCTACCCATAGAGTTCCGATGATAGCAACTCTTAAAGTGAATTGAGGAGCCATTGGGTTATCGTGAGTGATTAACAAGTCATGCGAGTATTGATCAGCGAATAGTATGTCCACATTATTTTGAGGTATGTGAGTAGTATTTAAAGGTAGTATAGGATCATTGATAGTTGAGTAATTGAAATGATTTGAGTTTGGTAATAATAATGATTTACTACTAGTATGAGTACTGCTACTACTACTGTTGCTACTACTACTGTTGCTACTACTACTGTTGCTACTACTACTGCTATTACTATTACTAGTAGTAATATAAACCATTTTTCAAATAGTTTAACAATTGAAATTTCAAATCATTTATTTATCCGCTTATTTATCCACTCATCTCTATTAATTTAACTAGTACTACTTACTACTATTAGCAACTAGTACCACTACCTAGTAGTCTTAGTAACTAGTACTAGTACCATTACTAGTAGTTACTAGTAGTAGATAGATGAATGGATTTCCATATAAAAAAAATTAAATTTTTTAGGGTTTTTATACCTTTTTGATGCTACTATCTCGTTACTTTATCAAAACCAGATCATTTCATTCAAACAAAATCAACCTATTTATTAATTCTACTCAGTTATCTCTACAAAAAGACCCTTATTCCGTTCTAGGTGTAGACAAAAATGCTACTAGTTCTCAAATAAAAAAAGCTTACTATCAGGTATTCAATCATTCATATTCATTCCTAGTTGGCAAAAGAATATCATCCAGATACAAATAAAGACCCAAGTGCTAAAGAAAAATTCTTGGAAATTCAAAATTCTTATGAAGTACAAATATCCACTCTAATCATTCCTAGATTCTCACAGATGAAAATAAGAAAGCTCATTACGATCAATTCGGTCATGACCCGGATCCTAGTACTTGAATTGCATGCTAATTTATAGGTACTGGCGGTTTCAATAATGGTTTCAATGGTTTCGGTGGTTTCGGGGGAAATGGTTTCAATGGTGGTGGGTTTAGTGGTAATCCTTTCGAAGATTTGTTCTCTCAATTTGGTGGTGCTCAACGTGAATCTGTAGGTTCAGATATCTCGACTCGTTTACAAATCTCATTTTTGGATGCTGCAAAGGGTATTGAAAAAGAAATATCTTATCGCCCCGTCGTCTCTTGTACTCCTTGTAAAGGTTCTGGTGCTAAACCTGGAACAACTCCTAAAACTTGTCCTCAATGTCGTGGAGCTGGTCAGGTAAAGCTTTTACTCTATCTAAATCTGAATGACCACTCTACAATACTCAATTATTTAACCACTGCCATCATATTCACAAAAACATTTTACTGTTGTCAAAAACCCTCATTGAGATGGTTAAACCATCAGCATCTGACTTTTGAAATCATTGAATCTTTATATACACCATTAAAACCATCTAAAAACAAATCTCATTTTAAAGGTATTATTCCAACAAGGTGTCTTCACAATGAAATCAGAATGTCCTTCTTGTGGAGGTAAAGGCACCACAATCCCATCCGGATCCAAATGTACCAGTTGTTCTGGCCAAGGTCGAGTACGTGAAAAGAAAAACATTACTGTAAAAATACCGGCTGGTACGCCTTCATGACTAATTTTAGGTATCGATGATGGTATGACCGTAAGATTGTCGGGACAAGGTGATGCTGCGGAGAGTCCTAATGGACGAAAGGGTGACTTGCTGATTCAAGTTAATGTAAGTATATTTTTATCTTGTTCATATCGATATTGGTTATATTTGTTTTTACGGATTCTTTTATTTGTTTTTACGGATTCTTTTATTTGTTTTTCAACATTATTTATGGTTTTTATAAACGAAGCTGGTGTAACTTATTCCGTTGTGTTTTTGTTTTAACCCACGATATATTCAAGTTCCACAAAGTCAATCACATTACTTACGAGAGATGTTTACACAACTGGACAAAACAAAGACTCAACTTCATCTTAAAATCCATACTACTCATAAACTCAAATAGAAATAGCTAACACTGTAATAGATAGCACGCCACGATCGATTCAAGCGTGACGGAGCCAATGTCCTTCTGGATGTCAACGTTCCACTCATCACTGCCATTCTAGGTGGCTCCATCACAATCCCTACCATTGACGGTAATGTGGACCTCAAAATTCCACCTGGCACCCAACCTAACGATCGCAAAGTACCCTCATCACATACTAACACTAGACACTTAAAAATCGAGGTATGCCACGAATCAATAGTCGCCAGAAAGGGGACCAATGGATCACGTTAAAGGTGGAATTGCCAAAATCTATCAGTACGGAACAGAAAGAGTTACTGATGAAGGCGTTTGGGACACCTGAGAATGCTGAACAACATTCGGAAGGTGAAGACAAAGGGTTTTTTTCCAAGATCTTTGGGAAAGATAAAGAACAATCTTGATTGCATTTAAAAAAAATCATTTACAATAATGCTTATTTTTCAATTTTGTTTTTATCATAGTGAGTCTTTTTGGATAGTTTGGTAAGATGAACCATCTACAGTTTGAGATATCCCATCAAAAAAAAATCCAATCTACTTGTTTTTCAAACACAACCCGTCAAATCCGCACCATATTCCCATCAATCCATTCAACCCCGTATACTCTACCAACAACTTTGGTAAAATATTGACCCTAACAAAAACACGCTTTTTAATGCTTTTTTTCCAAAATTAAATGCATACAGTAAGTTGATAATGAATCATGAATATGTAGAAAACATCCAAGCAAGTATTATCACCATTAGCGGATGCCGTGAGTGCTTTGATAGTCATCATATCCGATTCAGAAAGTATAGTCATTTGAATATTGATCGTTTAGTTTCTGGAGCTGCTACCCCAGATTTAACACAACTTGTAAACTGGATATTTTCTAATATTAGTCCAAAGCAGTTCAAGCACAAATCCAAAATTTGATTATTGTAGCAAAGAAAATAGGTAAATTTTTATAGTTGATGATTGAATAGCTAATCAACCATCTGTGGATGAAAGTATCAAGGTAGCTATGCCAATTGCATGTAATCAAGGTAATTTATAAAAGCAAGAATTTTATTTAAAGTGAGTGATGCATCTACATTATTGATATCTGCAACGGCAGATTTGGTGATGAATCCTGTAAGTGGAAAAGGTAGAAATGATTTATTGGAAGCTGTTAAAGGAATTTTACAAGGTACAACACGTATCTTGGATGTCTTTGATGATTCGGAAATGTAACTTTACCATATTTAATTTATTAATGTATTTGATAGTCACAAGATATTGAAATTAACAAAGTTATTAAGATCGTTATTAAATTCGATATCTATTGCTTCATTGGATTCAGATCAACAAAAACAATATATTCATTTACTTAAACGTACAACTCAAGCCATCTTTGGTGCTTGTCAATTAGCTCAGAAAAGAACAAAAGAAATCGTATCCATTCGTTTAGCGGATACATTACAAGAATGTATTCATTCAATTGTACAAGAATCCAATTATTACATTACTGCTACACGTATGGTATTACAATGGCCAGATTCAGTGGAAGCTAAACAAGTTCAAAATATTTCTTTTAAAAGAATTGAAAATGAATCTTATCGAATTGATGATATTGTCTGTTGTAAAGATTCTGATGATTATTATACTCAAGTAAATCAAATCATGTTTGATATTAGCAATCTCGTGGATTGATGAATTCCAATACTTCAGTAGATGATACGTTTAATCGATTAAAAGATGAATTGTTGGGACAACCACTTAGTGTACCTTTCAAAGAATCTCCAGAAGCAACTCAAAATAAATGTGATGAATTTATAAAATCGCTGGAAGAAAAGATAAAATCCGTACAAGGTGATTGACAAGTTTTTATTAACGTTTAGTACCATTACAATACATTCAATCCAATCAACTTTCCAAAATAAATAATGAACTCATGGAATTGAATAAAGTCAATGCCGAACAATTAAATGAAGCCTTAAAAGATGCTAGTTTGGTTTTAAATGAAGCTGAATTGGATCATAATGGAAAACAATACTTGTTGGCGCTAAGTTCAACTCCACAAGTATTAGAATCAAATATTCAACGTGGTATTATTGCTACTCTCATCTCCACCTTGGGAAATTTGAGTGATCCTTCCATGACGTAATATTTTTCTATTCATCTTTTAGCGAAACTGTAGTGGGTAAACTAACCACTGGAGTATTGGATGAAAATATTCCCATGGTAAAACAACAAACTATGGAATTTGAAACGTGTACAGGAACGTTGGATAAATTATTAACACATGTAATGGCAAATTTAGATTCATCGAATCCATATTATGGTACCTTGACAAGTTTACAAGAAAAATCAAAAACAATGGGTCAATCTGTTATTGCATGTAGTCAACTTTATCAAAAACATCCAAATGATAATTCAAAAGATCATTTACAAAATAATATTTTATCATTTTCAAATGTTGCCATGGGATTACAAAAATTACTTGTATCAACCGATGCTATCTATCCTGCTAATGATCTTATCCAAGCTGCACGTACACAAAATGATTTTAACAATAGATGCCAATTTCGTTCAACATTCTACTGGAGTATTGGAAGCATTAACACAAAAAGATCCAATTGCAGCAAAACGTGCTTTAAACCTAACCGGATTGGCTGCATTACAATTGGTACGAATTGCTGAACGGGAAAAGGATAATAGTGAAGATCCAGTTTATCGTCAAGCACTTGAAACTGAAATTGCTTTCGTACGAGAATGTAACTTTATTAAAATAGAATTCATTTTATAATAGCGTTCCCAACATTATTGGAAAAAACTTCACATGTACTTGGAACACTTGATAATTTAAATGTAAATGATTTGGGAGATTTAAAGAATTCCATTCAAGAACTTGTGAAACAATTCACATCCGTTGGTAAAGTGATCAAGAACTATAAAGGATCAACTGATGATTTAATGGTTGTACCTGCAGTAGTTCCATTTGTAGACCCATCATCCAAAAAACGACCAGAGACTGGTGATGCATCTCAATCCATTTCAGTGGATGAAGAGAAGAAATTGGTTATGGAATCTACCAGAGATCAAGATGATCATTTACGATCATTAACATCAGCCATCAAAGAATTAGTTATTATTCATGAAGAAGCACCAAAACGGTAATTATTAATATTTATTGATGATTAGATTGAGTGAATGTGAAGCAAAAGAAAATCCTATCAAGGTCAGTTGATTCATTCTTATGATTATAGGCTGCCGGGCAAGATTTAAAAGTGGAAGCTTCACATTGGGCATCTGAACAAAATCCAATTGTCATTTCCGTAAACAAAATTGGTCAAAAATTTTTAGAATTATCCGAATTTCATCAAAAATTATCTACTGCTACTGATCCAATGGCCAAAAGATCATTTATTCAAACTGCACAGGATATCATGGCGGAAACAAATTTATTGATACAAGCAGTACAACCTCTCATTGATGCTTGTGCTGATAAAAGATTATGTCTTCAAATTAAACAAACAGCTTCCAAACTATCTACCTTGGCACAAACATTGAAAGTCATTGCTGCTGTTAAAGCATCATCACCAAAGGATACCGACAAAGCTATTCAGTTAGTATCCAATGGTCAAAATCTTGTTCAAAGTGTCAAGATGATTTTACGTGATTCTATCAGTTGTTCATTGAGATTGAAGAAAGGTACAAACTCAGATTTGGTTAGGTTTAGAAAAGCTATTTATGCTAAAAAATAAACTGCACTCGTTTTTTTATTGATGAACAGTTTGTTTTTTGAAGAATACGTTAAAATGATTGCCAAGTTATTGCAAATCAGTATTTTATGATAGATTTCCAATCTTTTTGTACTTGAGAATGTATCGTGATCCCTTGGAAAGGTCTCAAATCAAACTCAAAAACAGAAAAAGGTATAGATTGTGATGGATCTGGTATGAAAACAAGTCAAAACCATATCTTTCAATGGTTGTAATCAACCTGATCCGATGTTTTTCTCATACAACCTAGTACTATTTCTAGTAGGAATAATTTGTGATAAAATCCCGTTTAATCCGTAGGTGTTTTCTAACATGAATGAAAGTGTTCATAAGTATGTACATTCAAGAAACACAGAATTTTAGAAATATAGATTCTAACAATTTTATTCTTTAATTCAATAAAATGAGTGCCATCATATAAGATAATCCAACAGACATTGACTCGGCACTGTTTCCAACCTGGTAACCAGAATTGGTTGGAGCAGGAGAGGATTCAGTACCTTTACCGTTTCCATCAGGCTTTGGTTTGGTTGTATTAGAACCATCCACGGTAGCAGATTTGGCACCAGTAGAAGTAGCACATTTTTTGATCAAGTCCACAGTCAATGGTGAGTCTTTCATACATGATTGGACCAATTTGGCTTGATCATCACAGAAGCAAGTAGTCTTTCCTTTGGTAGCATCACCTTCGGTATATGAAACAGCGTATCCAGATGGACAAACAGAGAGACAACCTTG
>MU621247.1:3754-40123 GCA_025399215.1 Globomyces pollinis-pini | reverse complement strand
AAGCAACCACATGAAACTACACAGTCATCAAAAGTCAGGATATGATTTTTGTTGGTTAAAATTTATAAAATTTAGATCAATATACTGCATTATATTTTACACATTATGAACTGATTTGATTCGAATACAATCAGATATCATTGTTCTATCCCAAATAAATATAATGAATCAAAACACGCGACATAAGGGATTACTTGATTGATTGGAGACTTTGTTTTCCACTTACATTTAATCTAATCGTTCCAGAGAAGACCATGAAATGTTCACAGATGCTACAATCTTCATAACAATAATATTCCTAAAAACAATGCAGTTGTTGGTAAACAAGCTCCATAAATTCCATTGTTGTTTTTGTTATTGTTCGCTTTGAGTCACAAACATAAAAACACGAAAAATTTTCATCTAAAAATTTGATGACGGCAGCTGCAGTAAAAAAGACGATTTAACAACATAGGAAGCACCAAAGGAAGCTCCAAAGGAAGAAGCGAAGGTAGATATTACAGAGCATCTCTTGTCACTGGAAGAGTTGCAAAAGAAATACAACGTGAAATTTGATGAAAAGAAAGCAACCAATTCTGCTGGTCTCTCTGAAGCTGAAGCTGCTCAACGTTTGGCTACCAATGGACCTAATTGCTTGACCCCACCTAAAAAATTGCATCCGATTTTACAATATTTGCTCTATTTGTTGCATTTGTTCAATGTTATGTTATGGGTCTCGGGTATAGTGGCATTGATTATTTTCGGAATTGATTCTGTCAACAACTTCTCAAATGTGAGTCTAATGATTGTTTATCGATAGATTTATATTGGTATCATCTTGTTATTTGTTGCTTTTATGAATGCCTTTGTTGATTTTTACCAAACTCAGAAATCCCAAGCTATCTTGGAATCATTCCTGGTAATACTAATACTCATCTAATGAATTATTATAGAACCTGATTCCTACGTCTTCCTATGTGATCCGTGATGGTAAAACTGTCCAAGTTGGAGCGGCCACGTTAGTCACTGGTGACATTGTTTACATTCGTTCCGGTGACAAGATTCCTGCCGATTTAGTTATCTTTGCATCCACCGAAATCAAAGTGGATAATTCTTCATTGACTGGTGAAGTGGAAGCTCAAGAACGTGGCCCTGTAAACCAAAGTGAGAATCCTTTGGAAGCTCACAATATGCTCTTCAATGGTACTCTTGCCGTCAATGGTGAAGCTTATGGTGTTGTTATCCGAACTGGTGACAACACCGTTATTGGACAAATTGCTTTCATGACTTCTAGTGAAGATCGACGACCTTCTCCAATGTCTGCAGAAATTGAAAACTATGTTACCTTGATTGCTTCTATTGCTACTGTTATTGCTTTGGCCTTCTTTTTGATTTCTCTTTTTGCAAGAAATCGTGGTTTGGCTTTCTCTTTTAATTTTGCCATTGGTACTTTCACTAGTTTTGTTCCTCAAGGTTTACCTACCACAGTATCTGTATTGCTGTCACTGGCTGCAAAGCGAATGGCAACTAGAAATGTGTTGGTTAAAGATTTACAGTCTGTGGAAACTTTAGGTGCTATTACTTTACTTGCAACTGATAAAACCGGAACCTTAACTAGAAATCAAATGACTGTGACTTATGTGTGGTCAGGAGATAAATTGTACTACTGTCCTGCTGTTGCTGAACAAGGTGTTGATGCCATTCCTTTAGATTTGGATCACACTGGTCCTAACGAGGTGCTTCACATGTCAGCTTTATGTTCTCGTGCTCGTTTTGAAAACAATGAAGGTCCAATTGCTACTCGTCCTATTCTTGGTGATGCTACTGAAGCTGGTTTATTACGAAATGCGGCACAAAAAATATTGGATTTTGAGAAATTACATGACAATTATCCTAAAGTGTTTGAAATTCCGTTTAACTCTGACAACAAATGGGCGATGACTATTCACAAGAAGAAACATTCTAATGGCTCACTGACTTTGTACTTAAAGGGAGCTCCTGAACGTGTGTTACGTCTTTGCTCTACCTTCCATGACGGTCAAAATATTGTTCCATTGACTGACGAACATAAAAAGAAATATGACAGAACTTATGGGTTTATGGCTAGCAAAGGTCACCGTGTGCTTGCTTTTGCCGCTTTACAACTTCCTGGAGACAAATATCCAGCTTTCCATGAATTCAAAAAGGATTTGGGTAACTACCCTCAGGTAACGATTTCAAGTTTGTTTAACAATTCAATAGAAAGATTTGACCTTTTACGGATTGGTATCACTTGAAGATCCTCCAAAGCATGGAGTACGTGAAGCTATTGGTCACTGTCGTGAGGCTGGTATTCGTGTCATGATGGTCACTGGAGACCATCCATTGACTGCTGAGTCTATTGGTCGCAAGATCAATTTGATGTTGCAAGATACTAAAGAATCACTTGCTGCCAAAAGAGGATGTGATATTTCACAGATTCGTGAAGATGAAGTTAATGCTGTTGTTATTCATGGAGAACAAATTGATCACTTAACTGACGATGATTGGGACAGGATTTTCTCAAAGGAAGAGATTATTTTTGCTCGTACTTCACCAAAACACAAGCTAACCATTGTCAAGCATGCTCAATCACTTGGTCATATTGTGGGTGTGACTGGAGATGGTGTGAATGATTCTCCAGCACTGAAGAAGGCAGATTTAGGAATTGCCATGAATATTTCTGGATCCGATGTGTCTAAAGAAGCAGCAGCGATGATTTTGGTTGATGATAACTTTGCATCCTGTATCAATGGTATTGAAGAAGGTCGTTTGATTTTCCAAAACTTGAAGAAGTCCATCAAATACACTATCACACATACTATGCCTGAAGGTAACAGCTATTTAGTGATTCATTTTTTCTAGTGTGGGCCAATTTGATGAACATTGCAATCCCTATGCCGTTGGCAATGTCTCCTATTTTGATTTTGGTATCTGATTTAGGGTTTGAAATGTTTTTGGCTTTATCATTTGCATGGGATGTTCCAGAAAACCGAGCAGGACTGATGAAGTTACAACCACGTAAACCTGTGACAGACAAATTAGTTGCTAGATTGAAGGACGCAGAAAAGAATGGACCACCATCATTTTCTAAACGAATGCATCAAAAGTTCTTTGATCCAGTGGAGGAAGAAGTATTGATTGATCAAGGTGTTTTATCATGGGCGTTCCTTGAAGTCGGAACCATTGAAACTATTGCTTGCTTTACGTGTTACTTCTTTTCCATGTACTATACATATGGAGTGACTCCAAGTGACCAAATCAAGAATGCTGACGATTATGGTACCAAAGATTTTACTCTTTCTGACGGAAAACTATTTGATGTTGATACACAAATCAAAGCACTGTTTGTAGGAAATGCAGCTTTCTACTTCTGTTTGATGATCACTCAGAGTTTCAACATGATGTGTTGTAAAGCTAGACTTGGATTACCATTCGGAGCATTCATGTTGGCCAATCCAATGAACTTTTATGGTATTTTGTTTGCTGTTGCTTTCTGTTCTTGCGTTGTATACATACCATTCGTTAATGTTGTCTTCACTACTAACTATCTCATGACTGGTTATGTATGGTTGATTGCGTTTGGATTTGGAGTGATTATTTACATTTATGCCATCATTCGTACATTGATTCTACGAGCACGTAACCCAGTTAAATACTCCAAAGATATTCAAGGTCTTGATCTTCATCCCACTCGATTCTCCACTGGTAGATAATCTGTCTTTTCAAAGTCTTATTCAAATAAAAATGTTTAAAAACGATAAGAAAGCAAATTGATTGAGATGACTGAATACGCGCTACTTGATACAAACGGCTATATAATCATTCATCCATATCTTTAATGTACAGCGAAATCTCAAAAGATTTCGTATTCTCATTTAGATTTCTTTTTGCAGCGAATGTGACGTTTGTTGATCAGTGCAAGTATCCAAACGAACCCCAAAGGTCAATAATGAATTTCCAATCAGTACTTTAGTGATTTTAATAAAGTATTTCTCTGTACCTGGTTTTGCTCCTCTGGATTCAACCCAAACGTTTGCTTCCTTGTTCATTCCCTTACACCTACAAAATCCATTCAATTTTTTCTTTACTTTCTGGTAAGAAATTTCATTCTTTTTGTACTTGTTATTTTCTTAACAATTTTACTCCCCCGAAAATGGAAATCGATCATTTCTTACCAGGTTCTGCTTCTCTAATTGATATGATTGACAGTATAAAACAACTTGCTAATGATTTGTAGAAAAATTGATTATTTCTCTGAGAGATGGAAGACATTTGTATGGATGGTTACGATCATACGATCAATTTGGTACATTTCTTTACCTTTAATCGTTAGCAAATTTAGTGATTCAAGATACCGTAGAAAGAATCTTTTTAGATGATACATATTCCGATATTTATCGAGGTAAATGTAGTTCTAATCATTTAGGTATCAATAATTCATATTTATAATCAGGTGTGTTTATTGTTAGAGGTGAGAATGTAGTCCTAGTTGGTGAATTGGTAATTTAATCCCCTACATAGAATCAGATTTCAAACATCTTTATTATTCAGAAATTTAATTCTTTTCATGGAATATCTCTTTTTCCTTTATCAAATTTAAGTGATAATGTACTATCAATATCATGCTTTCATTATGATTCAGCTTAAACTAAACTTTTAGGATCTTGAAAAGGAACAAGAGTATATTGAAAATTTAAAGGAGATACCAAATAAAGAAGCGGTTGCAAAAAATCAAGAAATAATTCAATCAAACAAAATACAGTTGGATCAAAAATTAAAAGTATTGAAATCAGTAGGTTTCTGTACAGATGTCATTGAAGGGGATTGTTATTGATTACATATACTTAATAAATTAATGATATCTGTAATGGGTTAATGTATTTTTGAGTACACAAAGAAATTCAAAGATTAAATCAATATTCTATGGAACGTCTAATTTATTGAATTTTTATGGTAATAAACACATGTTTGAATAAATTGTTGATATGAGAATGGATTTTGTGATTGATGGTTGGTAAATTTACCAATACATTGACGATCTAATAAACTTAAACATATAGGATCTTTATAAGATTCAAAATGATGGAATTGTAGTTGTAGAATGTAAATTAAAATATCAATATTGAGTTGGTATGAAAGTAGTATCAAAGATCTTTGATTCAGTAATTGAAATATAAAAGAATTTAAAGATTCAAGTTGTGAGAGATTCTTTAGTCTTGCATTATTCATCACCAACGCAGGATGATTTTCATAAATTAAAGATTTTGGAATAGGAATTGATAAATGTTCATAATTGAACTGTTTGATAAAGATATTTTGTCCAATGAATTGAAAGATTGATTGAATTGTATTTGAATGAACATCTTTACAATCTTTAAAATTTAGATGGATAGAATGTAAGTGAATGGATTTTCGCAGGATGATTAATAATTCTTGAATGGTATTTGAAGTAACCATGATGGATAATTTCTCTATACTGGTTTGTTTGAGTAATTGGATTCCAAAACCAAGATGTAAATTGATATCGTTCAGTTGCAATTGCTTTAGTGGGATCTTTTCTACAATGGATATGATTTGGAAACTTGTTTGTTTGTTCACAAATGGTATATCAATTGTCAAGTTCTTTAAGTCTGTTAAATATTGGATTGATTCTAAAAGACGCGATGGTAAATGAACCGATTGAAGGTCCATTTTTAGTTCATTATGCAATACTATTTCTAAAGATTCCAGATTTGAGTTACGTTGAAAGTATTTGAGACAATCTTGTACGTTGACTTGATCTAATACTCTGAAGATGATTGACAGGTCTTGAAGGTTTGGAATCAATTGAAAGATTCCATGGCTAACTTTCTGGTCATTTACTACTATCTGAAGTCTATTCAATTTCGATTGTAGCTGTAAACCAGTAGATTCTATCAATTGTAACAAAAGCGAGTCATCACATTGCACTTGCTGGATTGAACCAACAGTTTGAACCAATTCCACAATTAAACCATCAAACCTATCATCAAGAACCATTAACTTTGTGAGAGATTTTGAATTGAAGTGTGATTTAATCAAATCTTGACATTCGGTAACAGAATACTCGGGACTAAAATCAGTGGATAATGTATTGGATTTCAATATCCTCCCAGTAACCATTGATTTCAATTCATTCACGTTCTTGATCAAATAATCATCATTTTGATGTTGTTCCAATAAGCGTTTAAAATGTCTTAATTGATCGTAAACTCCTTGCCATTGTATATGATAAAAACCTGGCATTTCGTTATCTTTTGTCAAACTGCTTTGTGGTCCGTTAATGGTATCAGCTCCCGTTTTCGGTTATCCATTGTCCAAAATCACCTTTTGAAACGATTGATTGAAACATGAGTTACTTAAGTGGGAAATCAAAGACTTTTGGTTGATGAAAACAATGAGAGTCAAATGGACTGATTAATAATGGATCTTTGTTATGTATAACAAGCAATTTATTGGTAAAAGGATTTTGTATTCTTCATTGTCCAAACAGGTCAAAAAGAAGGCTATTGGGTATGTATGGGTCTAAATGCATGAATGACATACTTGAATACACTATCATCATTGAATTCCTGAGGACATGAACTGAATGGTACGATTCAATTCAATCATGTCATCAGTTGTATCAAAATTTCTATTGACTTTATTCTTGAAGTTGTTTTCTAATCCATTTTTAAAATCAGTAGTCAAATCAATCAATTGTTGGATATAGTATTGCTTTTCATCAATGTGATTCTAAAGTATTGTTAAGTGGTTGATAGTTTACTTGATAGTCTTGTAATTCTTTCTTGACATGATCTTCATCAGTTGGTTTAGCAGCTTGAGTTTGAGATGAGTTTGATGGATCATTTATGGCCAATAGTTCATTTTGTTGATCTTCAACAGCCGGAATTAATCTAAATACAATTGGAATCAATGGACTTATTACTTTGTTCTTAGCATGACTCTTGGAAAGAATTCAGGATCTTCTTTTTGTAATAGATGAGGATGAACTAAACAGAGGGAGTATTTCTCATGTTGAAGCTCTGAAATCAAGGATTCATATTTGGCAATGGTAGCATTAAATTGAGACAATAATTCAGGCCTATATCGATGAGTAAATTACCAAGTCAAGTATTTTGTTTGTATGGTGGTAATGATAAGGATGACATTATTATACCAAGGTTGATTTGACATCAAGATAGAAGAGAGGGATTCTAATATTTGTCCAAATTTAATCCTTAATGACTCCATGTCTTTACTGTCAATTTCCATCTTTGGGTTGAGAAAGTAAAAAATATCGAATCACAGTTCAATCGTCTTTGGTAGTTTAAAGTGTGAGAAGTATTCAATAAATTGCTTAAAAATGCTTGCTTAAATGCTTGTTAAAATGTGTCAATGGACAGATCAATTGCTTAAAAATGGATGGTTTATTGCTTCTTAAAACTAGACTTTTCCTGTTGGACTCGAAGGGGATACAGCTGCTACATTAGAATCATTCTAGGAATTTAATGTTTCTCAATAAATTACCTGTTTGTGCATGATGCCCTTCAACTTGTTGCTCATAAAGTAAGGCCTTAAAGTAGTACCATCATTTTTATCCAAATCTTCTAATACTGACAAGAAAATCGTATCAATCGTCAATTCATAATTGAGAAAGAATACCGATACGATAATAAACGTTTCAACAGCAATTAGAGCGATAGTTGTAGCTGGAGCTGTTACTGCCATTGGAAAGAATGTCTTGTTCATGTAGAGATAAGCATAAGCTCCAAAAGTATTAACTCCCACCACAACTAATTTAGCCATGAAAATTGCAACGTCTACAACATACTCGATCGCAACAGTTTTAGCAGCATTTCGGGCCAGCAAAGCGGTTGCTGCACCAGCAGATTTAAAGAAAGCTTTACCAGTAATCGCAATGTAAATATAAGCATTTTTGTTGATGAATTTCACTAAAACCTCCACCAATTTCATACTACATTGAGCGCATGCAACTAAATATTTCAAATATTGATTCTCTGTTCTAGCAAGGTGTTGTTGAACTTGATAGAGAAGTATTCGAATTATATCAACAATCGCAATTAGCATACCACCAAGCATAATAGATCCTAAATGGTATCTGAATACACGATGAAGTGATTTACGGACTGGTTTGTCCATTGGAGCTTTTTTATCCAATCTCCAATACCTATCAGATTTAATATTTTTCATGATATGTGAAAGTTTTCAAGATATGTGATTGTAAGGGTGACTAAAAACTTACCATTCGGCAACTGCACCAGCAACAGTCATTTGAGAAATGCCTTTAATGGTAAAGTATGCCCATAATAAACCAAAAATATGTGCATACATAAGAACCCAGAATGCATTTTCATACTTCCAAATATAGAATCCCAAGAAATTGATTTCAGTTGGGTTTTTCAGTGTGAGCAGGTACAATGACACTAATATACCATAGGCAAATAAAAGACAATACCAAAGAGAGAAAGATAATGGTAATAAAACTACAAATTAAGATATTTGAATTCACTTACTAACTCCTGGTAATGCTCTTAATGCTTTAGCAGCTTCACTAATGATTTGAATTGCAATTTTGATTCGTTTTAACATGGCAATGGTGAGAAGTACAATAATTCCAGTGACAACACAACTAACAATAAAGACGATCATTGAATTGGTCACATCTTGTTGAACTACTTTAGTAGAGATACTAATCATTGATGGATCTATAGTTTGGTTGATTCCTGGAATAGTGATGGGAGTTGCTATTCCATTATTATTGATTGCAGTAATTCTAGATTGCCAAAACAAGTAGAGTAATCCAGTAGTACCCAAAGCAAATAGATTGACTATCAAAATACTTAAGTAAATGAAAGGGCCGACAATAAAGGATGATACTCGTAGCCATACGAAACTGAGAAAAATAGCAGTTACTGCTGCTGCAGCAAATAATTTCCAAGTACTTGCAAAATCAGTTATGGTACTCTGTCCGGTAGAAAGAATAGAATCCAAACTGATTGTGTTATTTCCAACCCCAACACTAATTTCTTTAACCATTGAATCAGGTATTGGTTTTGTAGGAACGCAACGTGATAAAATAGGAGTAGATGCGTATAAATAAGGAGTACAAACTTTGGATTCAATTAACGATTCATAGTTTGATAAATCAGGCACAACACCATATTGACATCGTAAATTTGCCAAATCAATACTGGTCGAATTCACCAGTAGAATATTTTCTGTTGGACAATTTGGAACACAAATAGCGGTAGCATTAGGGTTTGTTGTAGAATTAAATATATCTAATAGATAAAGATTTGGTGAACCAGTTTGATTGGCATACACATTAGGATTTTCTTTAGAGTTATCATATCCGCCTAAAAGATGAGCAAATCAGTAAATACAAAAGTTCCCAAGATAATCTTTTGGTAATCTAATATTTTAATACACAAAAAAGAGTTACATCAATTGACGGATATCCCCATTAACAAAAGAAACAAGTCCAATGCCAAACATTCCGATCCAATAGATAACAAAAAGGAAGAGGAAACAAACATCACGACAACGTCTTCGCGTATTGATACCAATTACGGGTGGTTCATGACTAGCTACTGAATGTTCACCCATTGAAAGATTAAATAGGTTTAAAAGATTAAAAAAAACATCATGGATACAGTCTTTTTAAGAACTGTCATCATTCGTGGATGAATGTGTTAAAAAACTCTACACAGACATGGATGTGTACATCAAACTCATTTTTCATATTTTTTTTTGTTTTTTGAATAGAAATGAACAAAGAAATACAAAAAGAAAGTGTTCAAATTCCTCACGTTAATTTACAAAAATATAACAGAAAAATCAAAAAAGTTAAACTACAAGGTCGTTCAGAGTTGAAAATATCTGGTACGTATACCAATTGATTCTTTTAAAAAAAATTGTTATCATTCATATGAATGCATTCACTAAACTTGAATAGATTGGACTCAATATAATTTATCTAAAAAATCTTCTTTCTCTCACTATCTTTGGAACTTGAATCAAAATCTAAAACAAATTGAAAGAATAGATTATCAATCAGTGAATGAGACGGAATTCATTGATCGTTTTGAATCCAAAAATATTCCTGTTGTTATTTTAGGTGCTACTGATGATTGGAAAGCAAAAGAAAATTGGACAATTAAAGTTTGATTGTTATATATCTAAGTCATTTAGAAATTAGCTTACATGTATCGGCATGAACGATTCAAAATTGGAGAAGGTATGAAGACAACAATGATTGATTGCTTTTTTTTAACCAGATGACGATGGAAAAACTGTATATCTGGGAGCTAAAGTACATTTATTTTATTACTTATGGTAGTATTATTTTCATTATGCATTGAAAGATCCTTATGGAGCTATAGTGGATGATTCACCACTATATATATTTGATGCTAATTTTGGGAAACGGAGATTGCATCACTCAAGTCGTCGAACTAAAATAGAGAAAACTTCAAAGCATCGTTATGACCCAGAATCATCTCAAGGTTGAGTCATCATTCATATTCTAATTTATAGCTACATGCCATTTAGTAGATGATTATAAGGTACAGAATTATGCGTTTGATGCAAGTTTAGGTCTTTGTGTTATATAAACTTATATTGTAGGTCCCAAAGTATTTTAGAGATGATTTGTTTTCATTGGTGGGCAGTCGTCGACCACCATTTCGTTGGATTGTAATAGGCCCAGCGCGTTCCGGGACAGGCATCCACACAGATCCATTGGGGTATACTATCATCTTTTAAACTTTGATAGTACAAGTGCTTGGAATACTTTACTTGTTGGCCGTAAAAGGTATAGTTTGTTATCACTCATACTCTTTCAGGTGGGTTCTGTTTCCACCAGGCACCGCAAAACATATCGTTCACCCTAAATTATCCGACCAAGAGGGTGCAACTTGGTTTGACCAGGTTTATCCTAAAATGATGGAATATACAACAGCCGATAAAACCAAAACTCTAGGTAATTCTTACGACATATTAACTTTCAGGTAAAGAAAAAACACATATAATAAACAAATAATAGGTGAACAATTGAAAATGATGGAGATTATTCAAAACCCTGGTGAGACTGTATTTGTGCCAAGTGGTTGGTGGCATATCGTCATTGTAATTTATTAAACTATAAAAAATTTAGGATTAGAATATCGATTTTACTATTGCAGTTACACAAAACTTTTGTTCAAAGACCAATTTGGAAACAGTATGGTTAAAAGCAAGGTTTATTAATGGATATGTATTGAACGGTAGATATTCTAGACCTAAAATGGCCATGAAATTAAGATCTATTTTGGAATCAAATAATACAGAATTGAAATTAAAGAAAAAACGTAAAAAAATCAACCATCAGAGTATTATTGATTTCAATTCGTTAGATACTATACCTACCCTTCGTAACCTTGATTTTAAATATTTATTTGTAGCTATTTCAAGTAGTCCTTCTACTTCGACTACCTGCTCATCATCCGACTCGGATGTAGATGTAATTTGTGAATGTCATGGGAAAAGAAGAAGATCCAGTTAAATAACTAATAAACAATTGAGAAATATAATAATGCATGTCAATCACAATTATATATTCATGTTATAAGCGAATAATATCAACACGTGTACGATCCAACAAACCATGTGGGTAAGAATCACCATCAGTCATCGCCTCAGTTAACAACGGATGAACCGTTACGCGACAATATGTACCTCCGACACGACCTTTGGTCAACAGTCCCGGATTAATACACAGGGTTGATCCCACCTCTTTCACACATGGTGCCAATAAAGATGGCACAATCATCATATCGGGCAATACTAAAAAGTGAGCATTTTGAAATTACATTGTAACACACATGGATCAGTAGGGTTGGTGGAGAGAGCACGGGTAGAATCTAAACAAGCACCAGGCAAAGGTGGAAAGATAGGATAAAAGTGACGTTGGGTTAGTATTTGTTGAAACATTTCACGCACACGGTCTCGTTTCTGATCTCCACAATGATAGATAAAATTATTTCCAAGTGCGACGAGCGTGTCAAGAGAAGTAGTGGCAATAAGCAACTCATTGATAGTAAACTGAGTAGGGTTTGGGAATAATTGTGCCAAGAATTCTCCATTGGACGTTAATAGTCCCAACAACGTTAGTTTCTCCATTCGGTCGTTATCAGTGATTCCAGAACCTATTATGAGCCACTTGCAAACTACCTAGTGGTGGTTGTGGGAATGCAATCCATTCCATGCATGCATCCCGTTGAGATGGAATTAAAATAATCTCCATCGATGGCTTAACTCGCTTCAATTGGATCAATCGATTGGTGATGTGTAATTTAAAGATTTCAAACACATCCATCTCTATATTTCCAGTTTGGATAAATGGATGATCACAGTCTACAAAAGGACCCATCATCAATAGAACATCAGGTACTCCCGTTTCTAGCAACGCCTGTACCAAATCTTCCAATGGCTCATATTCCAAAGAGTCTAATAGAGTATATGGTCCACAGGTAATAACCATGGAGACTGGCAACTCTTGCCCAGGCGGATAGTATTCAACCAACTCCGAACATGTGGTCGTAGGAATAGGTAACTGAGGTAAATGAACAATCTATTAAATTAAAAACAATGTGTAAATACTTTTGAAACGACCAATAGGTTTCCAGTTGGGTTGGATGCTTCCAAACAAACCAATTGACCAGGAAATAGAGCCATTGGTAAGCCCTTTTGCAGATAACTACAAATTCAGAGCGAAAAAGAAATACCTATTAAAATCCAATTTAGATCGAGCACCTGTTCCAATTTCTTTACAAGATTCTAAAACAACAGAAAATTGATTAATCTTTGATTCATCGACAACAGAATCACAACAAATCCGGCCGATGTACAACTTGACTTCTTGTGAGATCATGGATGGATGAGCAAACAACGAGAAACGGTCCATCTCCAGTTCAGATTCTGTTTTCACTTTAATATTTTTGCTGTCATCATCATCAACTTCCATATCATTCGATTCAATTTTAACGTCAATTGTTTCTTTTTTAACAATATCCATTTCATTCTTGTCCACCTTCATTAAATTTGTTTCGTCATCCTAAAATTGAAATTAAACAATTCTATATATAAAAAATGAATGAATATCAATAACATTAACGAATGGAAATAAATAGAATACATACCCAAGACTCAGCAATAAGGGTGGCGGCTCTTGTAATTTGCATATCCAACAAATCACCCTTTTCAGTGATTTTCTCATACATGTATCTGTACCCGGCAGTCTGCTGACCCTCAATGAGAGATACAAGCGTACGAGATATTGTCGCTGTTGGAAGTGGAATATGGGTATTGAAAGTAAGAACATTTGATTGCTTGTTTGCTCTTGAAAGAAATGATTGAATATGTTTTTGTTGCGTTTCTTTGTCTGGAAGAGTTATGATCTGATCTGGCACTTGCTCCAATCCATTTGATTGTGACTTAGTCTCTAATATAGTCAGTATAATAAATATGATTGATGTATTTGATCGAAAATTCTTAAATACGATTGAAAGAGTCTTTCACTTTGAATCAAACGCACAAATATAGATAATAACATTAAAGACATACCTGCTGATGAAGATGGAGTTTGTTGAGATGCATTTGGAAGAGTGGAGCGTGAACTAGAGTGAGAAATGCGAAGGTGTACCCAGGAGAAAAAGCTGATGCGCCCAATCTATTAGAGATTAAAAAATTGAAATATTACGTAGGAGATGATAATAGATCGAATGATTTGTGTTTTGACGGAGTCTTCAACACCGACGGATTGTATTCAGTATTGTTGTTTGGTTTCAGAGAAACTGGCTGTGAAAGCAATGAACCTCTTTTAGGTGCAGTGAGATTGCGAATTGAAGCAGCGTTTAACGTTTGACTCGAAGGCATTAGTTGTTTGGACAAATGTGCACGAAAGACTAAACAATCATCCAGAGTGGGAACTACACCGAGAACTATACAATTACTTATGGATATGAAGATTAGATAAATAGTGTGGATAAATTATGATAATGAGTTGAGTGATACCATTAGTAGTAGCGAATGCCTCCCATTTGAAGAACAAATCTTCATCGGAGAGATTCCAAGTGGATTGAATATCAGATAAAGCAGTGATAATATCCTTGGACAAGTGATCAGTGTCAAATGCAATTTCCAACGGGTGTTTATCATTCATTGTCATAAGAATACGATTTTTTAGTAGTGATTCCTGGTTGTTTTTGAAGCTTTAATATAGTTTCTTTAGCCGTTTCTTGAAGCAATAATTTGCAGCTTTGGGTTGAATGGAAAGAATCTCGGACAAAGAATTTCTGACTCTATCTAACCCTAAGCTTTAACGCGACTTTAAACAAACAATAAAATCAACGGAAAGATCTGACTGGTAAACAGATTTGTTATACTAAAACTGAGGAATGTTGCAACGATTTACTAACTGGATATTACCTTTATTACTCACTCCAGCTCTTGCTCTTAGAAGTGACTCTCCAAATATAATCAATATTGGCCTAGACTTATCTTACCCGGATGAGGATCTTACTCTATTAGATTCCGCTTTGGCAATACACTTACGCGCTCAGCAATTGAATAATATCTCATCTCTAATTGGTGATGCTACAATAAAAATAACATCTTTTAACTCCCGTTTCGACAGATCTACTGCGGTTTGATTCTTCTTTTTCATGCTTTTAGATCTTAAATGCCGATTATCTAGCTCAACAAAATGCCGTCGCTGTTATTGGAAATGGTTATAGCTCACTTACCACTCTAACTTCTCTCATGCTACAACCTTATTACATCCCATTATGCTGCGGTGGTATTTTATTGTCTATAACTCTTTAGCTTCTACTTCATCTGCCCTTTCGAATAAAAATCAATATCCAAACTTCTTTCGAACCATTACATCGGATACTTTTGCTTCTGTGGCAATTACTGATTATATAGTCAAAACTGGGTGGTCAAGAATTTCAATCATTTATACTGATGATGACTATGGTAACTCACTTCTTTCTTCTGTGCTCTCTCGTGTCGCCGCTCAGAAAGTTTTGACTGATAAAACTTACAAATTTCCACTTCGTGGCACTAGTGCTGATGCTGATTTGATCACTGCAAATTTAAAAATGTCTGATGTTAGAATTGTCGTTTTTCTAGGTATAATCAATCATCTTATAACCGTGACTACATCTTTTAATCAAAATTCACACCACCTTGAACCTTATATTAAACATTCCTAGGTATAATAATCTAAAATAATTTCAGGATGGGATTATGATTACATCACTATTGTTAAATCAGCTATCACAAATGGTGTATTTGGTAAAGGTTACGCCTGGATGGTACCTGATGGTTGTTCCAATTTAGTCGCCTATCAAGGTGATGTTGATTTTACAGGTATAAGTTTACCATATTTATAGTAGGTACATTGTTCTTCTTTCCTCTTGAAAAGTCACTTGGGGTGGACAATAATCCTATTGATAGCAGTATCCCACTAGATTCAACTACTTTCAATGAGTATTGGAAAACGCATCGATTAGATACTACTTTTGATGTGGCTAATCAAACAGCCTTGGATGCCTCCAAACCTTTTGTTTATTTTTTTGCTAGTTGCTTGGACTTGCTTGTGCTTGGTAAATTATCACTTTCTTCTACCTTTAACTTAAGCACTTTAATTTCATCGCTATATGTTTCAATTTAGAATTCGTTCCGAGATGTTGAATTAATTTTATAGGATTTGATCGACTTCTAAAGTCAAACGATACGTATACAATTGAAGATTTAATCTCTCGTAAATTGAATCCCGAAATGAGCTTTCCATCTACATTTTCGTTCCCTGATTCAATGACAGCGTCAGGTTATGTAAAACTTAATGAAGATGGTGATCGAATTGGAGACTATAACATTTATAATTTTCAAGTTAAAGGCAGTCCTCCTGTAGTTGTAGCCACATGGTCGGAGACACAAGTGACCTCAATTGCGCCTTTCGTGTACCCTGGTAGAACAGCAGAGAAACCTCTAGCATATTTCGTGTATGAAATTGTGTTTACAAGTGCTGATCCAACTGGGCAAGCCATAATCTTTACCTTTGTATTCAGTTCAGTTCTCTTCTTCATATCTATTCTCACCACTCTTATATTTCGTAAAAAACCAATCATGTTTTATACCAATTATCCTCTCTCTTTACTATGCCAATTGTGTCTCTGGATCTCCAGTGTTGAAATAATCATGTATCTTGGTAATTTAATTTCTGTCAAATTGATGTATAGATAAGCCAAACGAAGTAACTTGTGCCTTTCAGCTACTACTTTTTCGCAATACGTTTTCATTTTATACATGTATTCAATTAATTAAAAGTCACCAGATCTATCTTGAATGTATCAAAGGATACCCAGCTATAAAAAATCGCCAGCTTATCCAAAAAGCCTTCTTTTTAAACTTTCCAATGATTATGTTATCAATTGTTTGGTTGGTACTGGATTCACCAATAGGCAGACTAATGATCATCAATGAATCATTACGAACATGGGAATGCGTCGTTGGGAATATAGGTTTTTACATTGACCAAGTTACTTGGGCATATTTGGCTCTAATGGTATCTTTCAACTTGGCACTGAATTATTTGTTACGCAATATTCAATCAGCCTTTGAACCTTTACTACCAATGGCGATGGGGAACTTGATTTCATTTCTCATCATCGTCTTCAAATTCATTATGCCAAATGTTTCACTTACCTTGGATCCAAAGACTAGTTTTATTACAAACATTCTTCCCATAGCTATTATTACAATCATCAACATCACGGTTGCCCATCTCTTCAAGCTTATAAAACTTAAAAAGTTACATCTGAATTCCAACCCTGTTGGTAACTTTATCAAGACGGACAAGTTGCATGGAAATTTTGCAAATCAAACCTCATCAACCCCTTTAACTCTAGTTCGCTATAAACAAATTGGTGGATGGGTATCATGGTTAACTTACTCTCAGTATGCGTACATTGGACTTCATCAACAAGATACTATTGTCATCTATGATTTACAAAAACCTTTTATTGAAGATGTAGAACATTTGAAATCTATTGGAAGATGTTGGAATATTCATTTGGTTGATGAATTCAAATTCGCAAATTCAAATCAGAAAATCGTGATGATCTTGGATCAATGTAAGATTGTGGTTGAATTTTTTCAATCGGGAGATTTAAACATCTGGTTAGAATATTTGACGATGTTGAGAGGACTGCTGACTGATGGCTCAAAGATTGTAGAGGTTGAAGAGAAGAAAGAGGATGATGATGTAAAGGCAGATGAATAAATAAATAACGCTACTTTGGGAGTTTTCGGTTCAGTTTGTTTGTTCTTTGACGATGGAATATACTAAATTACTACTAAGATTGTGCTAAGTAACTATAATATCCATCCCTTTGTGTTGAGGTTAAATTTCGCGTCATTATTAATATCAATAACGACTATTATCCCAATATATACTGATCGATTAAATTATAGTAATCACTCAAAATCAATTCGGTTGTGAAGTTAAGGCCAAAAGGATTCTAAAGTGTTTGAACAAATCCAACATCTACCAAACCGGGGTCTTTAATGAACCTTCAACTTTCTGATTCCATTCGTAGTTTAGTGCTTTCCTATTGGTGGTGGTTTTGCTTGAATCTCCCTTCACTTTTTTCCCCAAATGAACAATTTCCAAAACAGACTCTCAACGTATGGATCGTATCTCTCCACCGCAACTATGTTTCTTTTAGCATTCTGTGCCATTGCTCATTATGGTCTCTTGTTGCAAACCACTCCTATCGCTACTGTTCTGGAACCAAGGGATGTTCAACTGTAAAACCTCATTCTCTAACTCATCAGCAAATTACATCGTGTAGGTTATAACCTTAAAAATAAGAAGAATTTGGGTAAAATTACTTTCGATTTGGATGCTGGTAATCTACCGGATGATTGATTCTAGATTTATCATCTTTATTCCACTATAACACTAAAATGCTATTTGTTTCTATTCTAGCAGAGTTTGAAAACAAAGAATATGTAAGAGTTTTTTTGGAATTGATGGGATAGAAATTCAACCAAGCTTGCATATGGGATGATGTAATTATGGATGTCGAAGGTTAAAAAGATCTCCTAACATCTAGACTCTATTTTTAAATTAAGAAAGAAAAAGGCAGAATATATGATCCATGATCTTGCCGATTCCTTAGCGTAATACATAACAATCTCCTAAAACTATAGAGGATCAACTGCTAACTTGACTCTGCAATACCAAATTATCCCTTGGGTTGGAATGATGGTCACAGATCGAATTGTATTTCCACATGCGCTCACTTTTCCATCTAAACAAAAGAAATAAACGTTTAATGGATATTCAATTTTCGTACCCAACAATCAATGACAATTTGATTATAAGAATTTATCTGTATGGAAGGAAGTGAAATTTATTCAGAAAAGGACAATATATCTAGAATTGTTTCCCGGCATGTACCAATTCGGTTCGTTCTTGGGTCAAAGCACAAGCAGTGCAGCAAAGATGAGTGAGACAATCACCAACAAATCCCCCTTCGATACCACGATTCTCCCGAATAATACCTCTTCCATACGCACCAATACAAGAGTGACAACCACAGTAAGTTGCCAGAACAAAGGTACAACCACTCACAAAGCAACCATCACCGTTCTTTAAAGCTGCTTGGTTTTGTCCGTATACAACACATGGGCAACACCATGAAAGAAGACACGTTCCTAAGTTATCAAAACAGTCAAAGAGTCCTGCTTTAAATTCTCCATTAGGGGATTTTGCTTCGGTAGTCATTTGAGGTTGTGCCATTGTTAAATAATTGAAGAAAGTTTATGAATTTGGAGCAGATTATATGGGACACTTTGTTTGTTTGCGTGGATTTTATTAGCCTCCTTTTCGCTAATCATGGCTAAGCACGATTATATTGTTTTTGATATGATGTATTATCTGATCATAAGGATTTTGATGGTTTGTCTTTGTCTTACTTGACAATCGAGAATTTTAGGTTGCCATCTTCCTGTTACATATTGAAAGTTTTAATACTCTTCCTGTTACGAGGTTTTCCTTCTACCAATCTAAAATATTTATAATTTTTATCTGGTATATAAACTGCCCATGTTGATTTGCTATTTTTCTTTCCATTTTTTGTACATGATCCATAAATTTTAATACGAACTTGTATTCAAAAATATTGAAGTGCTTTTTGATTGCCTGAATTAGCTAGCGATTTATGAGTTGATAACTATGAGTCAAATTACGTAACTAACGCGCTTTTGAGTTTGACGACGGAAGAACAGACTTTCCAATGGAAGTGACACAGTCTGCGTTATTACAGTTCAATGAATACTTCAAACTTTTTCAATGGCTATTAACTGATAGATGGTTCTATCACCTGGATTTACCAGTAAAATGCAGAATATCTAATCCGTTAGGTTGTTCTGATTTTGCTCACAGTTGGGTTGAATCGAAAGAAACCAGCAGCATACTCGCTATTAATGCATTATATTTTAAGAGGAATTGGAAATATTATGGTCTATACAATGTTATGGGCGTGGCCAAATCCAACATTACTTCAATTTAGAATAAATCAAACTATTCCTCTATTTTTCTGCTATTCTGGGGAATTATTTATAGATTCATATATGCTTCATAAGGTACGTAAAGATATAGTTTTAATGGGTAGGTTCGAATGTTGACTATCCCAGGAATAGATGCAAAAAAGAGTTATAAATGGTGGATTTGTCATTTATCTTACGGTGCTCTAGTGATTATCAAAGGTTTAAATCCTTTTCTCAGAGTGTATTACGTCTGCGCGTATCCGGTAAGGTTTGATTCTTGCTGATGATCCAGATAAATAGTGATGAATTCAACTATATGCTAAGTCGTATGGATGTTCTTGCCTTCTCTTTCGGTGCTTTTTATGATTTTAGCTGTTGCGTGACTCTTTTATCTTCTATCAAGTTCTTCCAAAAGACTGGAGTTTCTATGGGAATCGTCCAAAAACTCAAATCATGTACCGAGTATAGAATGGTTATTTGTAATGCTCTACAAGTGATGGGTACTTTGTTCAATGACTTAATTGTAGTTGCTATTCTCATTGGATCACAATCTTGTTTCTCTAGCGCTTCGTCAAAGAACGTCTGTGCGTTCACAGGTTTTACCGAATCTCTCATTGTATAGGTGCTCGTGATATTATAAACACATATGTGTATTACATGTACTATTTGGATTTCCTTATTATCCGATTGACTACCGTGGAAGATTCTTCAAAACCAAACTCAAAGTGCGAAACCAATCTTCCAGTTTCTCATATCAATTCGCCCCAGAAAACAAACACGTAGACATTTTCATTGTATTGGCAATAAATGGGATTATATTAGTACTAGAGATTGTGTTTATTGAAGTAAATCGTAATCATCCAACTAGAATAATTAATAAGATATAACTGTTACCTTGTCATTATATTTCATAATCTTTTGTTTAATCTTTGAAGAATCAACCCATGTAATATAATCCTCCATTGTTCTAACATTAAATATTGAATTCGAACCTTGTTACGATAAAGGCAGGGTCTGTCATTACTTGAGGTCCAATTCGAATATGACCTTGTTCAACATATTGCACAGCAAGTTTTACTGTTTCTGCCATCTTTAATCTGACCATTACTACTGGAAGTCTTCTTCTACAAATAGCAGAAACTGTCATTTGTTCACATTGTGACAATGATTTCTTGGCAGTGATGAACCCCATTAAATACAATTTATGGAGCATTTGGTCAGTCTTTGTATCTCTGAAAGGGTCTTTTGGATCCAGTAATGACAATTTCGCTGTTATCTTTCTAATTTGACCACATAAAACATTGTATTTTTGATAATCCTGTTTCTTTTCAATATGGTATCTTCTCATCACCATATTTTCCCGGGTAGAATCGTCTTTGTATTGAACAAAATCCACTTTCTTTAGCAGTTTTTGTTCATGGAATTTAAATGCTCTCACCATTTGATTGACTAAAGATTCAAAAAAAAAAAAATATGGAAAATATATTGACCTTCATTCCAATGACTAGTTTGAATGAAATTGAAGTGAATGAATATCCAATTCATATAGAATTCAGGGTTGATATTTTGATGTTATTTCTAGTGTAGTTGAATAGGATGTGAGTATTTGATTGACAATTTCTCAACTAGTGCTATCATAAGCTATTTCTTAATTCATGATATCTCTAATGTAAATAAATAACCAATTGATGTCGTTTGTGTTATTAAAGCGCGTCTTCAACTTTGTTTTCAACCAACAAACGATGTTAAAGGTAAATCAAACAAGATTGATAATTCAAAAGAAAGCATTTGTGATACAAAATAATCATAATAATTGCCATTTCCAGTGGCAGCCAAAAACAGCACAATTCTTGGCAGTGGGAGAGTAATCGGTTTATCACTCTAACCAATCTTTAGCCAGCATGTGACTTTATATGATAGACAGGGAAGTATTTTTACCACAATACAGTTAACAGGGTAATCATATCAAATCTAAAAAACTAAGGGAATCCAAACAATTACAATGGTCTTCATCTGGAACTCATTTAGCAATTTTACAAAACAAATCAACTGATATAATTATTTGGGAACAAAATAAGGGAACCACTACAGTGGAAACTTCCTTAAAAAATCTAGAATCGATTGTTTGGTCTCCTGATGAAGAATTTGTAATTACCAATGAATTAATTCAAATTAGCTGTCCGCAGTATCTTCTAAAGGAAATATTTATATCTACGAAATGAAAACAGGAAAAAGAATTCCCATCTATGGGAAACATGCAAAAGCCATCAATTCATCCAGCTGGAGTTTTACTAATAAACTAGCGTGCAGCTCAGCGGATAAAACAGTACGAAAATGATTATTTAAAAGATAGTTGACAATTTCTAATCAACTTGGCGACACGTTGAATCAAATTCAACTGACTGGCGAACCATCAATGATCAAAGTAAAATTAGGAATTAACAGAACAATAGTGGTTTATGGGAGGTCCTGAACAAGAAACAGAGATTTTGACTGTAGTTTCAAACAAAAAGTCAATCTTAATATTTTTCGAACTGAACAAACCTCCAATTGAACTGTCATTAAAGTATGATGTCATTAAGGAATATTATTGGTGTGATAATGAAACTATTTTGATTGCATTCGTGTCAGGAACTATAGTCTCAGTTTCAACAAGTAAAAAGGTAGCACTTTAATGAATAGAACCTGAAACCCTCGGCCAAGAGCTTTATCAATCCAAGATCTTTAAAGAGTCTTTAAGAGATTTTACAATCTCGTCTGCATTAAGAAATACAGTCGGTTGTGGTGATTATGAAGTTAAAATTCAAGATTTGAATAACTTACAAGTAAACTGTATTAATTTATAATAGGATATGTCTTGTATTTTTACTATTGATGAAGGAAAGAGCATACCTCTATCCGTTGTATTTTCCGATGATGGTCAATTTTTAACTGTATATACAAAGGAGTAATTGTTAAATCCATTAACTATTCAGTCACAAAATTCACACCTACTTGTCAAAGTCACCGACATTAAATGGTGTTTGGAATGATCGAATTGTATAGAATTCACATCTTTAAATTTAGGCATTTCTAAAAAATCTAAATGAAGTTACTATCAACGACTATAGTAAAAAAGCAGTTGAAACGGTCACAACGAGCATCAGTATTGAACCAGAGCATGTCTCTATGGGTCCAAACTATGTAATTGATTCGATGTTCTTAATGTTACAGATGGTGGTGTCAAACAATGAATGGTGTTTTTATTACCCTGTTTTACCTAATGTAGAAATATCTTCAGATCAGTTAGAATATGTTTATGGAAAAAAAGACAATACAAGTATTCCTTTGGAGTTTAGAAAGATCCAAAACAAAACACCATATTTTGAAAAGCGTTACGCTGAAGCAATTTGTAAAGTGGAGCTTAATGAAAAATATGCGATGCTTTTAACAAAAACAGGCAAAGTTTATTTACATCCAATCAATGATCAATATTTCTCAGATCCAAATGGACATATCATGATGTTTCCTGAAACTTTCAACAATTCAGAACCAGAATATACGATTACAGACGCGACGCTTACAAACTATTTCCTTGTTTTTTCAACTGATACTGGAAAAATTTTACATTATGATTTGGAAGAGTTTCTCATGATTAATGAATTTAATAATGCTGTATGTTTGTTTTTGATTCATTTTAGAACCCAATTCACAAATTGGTACATCAACCAGGAATTGGAAACAAGTTAATATTTATTGATTCAAACTATAATGCGTTTATCACATCTCCATTATCTGATGTTTCAATTTTAATTCCATCATGGACCAAGAATTTTAAAGGCGCATTATGGGAGACTAATCCCCAACCGGGTATCAATGTATTTGTAGCTTGGACAGAGTCATCTATATTTACATTTTCATTCAATTCAATGACACTAAAAGGACCTCAGTGCTATCAAGTTTCATTAGGACCAACCCATCTTCCGTATGGATTCAATCCTATCTATTTCTCACAAGGTCGACTTATCTGTCAGGTATAAGGTTAATACTAACCTTAGTCATTAAGTGGGAAAATGGAGACAGTAGTTTTGAATTCACATAAAAGCTATACACCCGAGAAATTTTTAACAGTTTTTCCAACTGAAGCGGAACAAGGAGCTGCATTAAAGTTACTGTATGTAGTGGGGAAAAAAGAAGGTATAAGTTAATTCTTATTGTAGTACTATGGTCGTTATATCCAACAGTCAAATCTTCTACAGCTTGGTTGATGCTTGCCGAAGCATTGTTGAAATCTTTAGAAGTAAAAGCCGCTAAACGTATTTACCGACAAATTTTGGGAGATGTTGGAATGGTGATGAATTTGGAAAGAATTGAAGTGGTAGAAGAAAGAATTGAATTATTGGGGCATATAGCTGTTTTATTTGAAGATTTTAATTTAGCCCAGGTAAAAATGATTGGTATTAATAAGAAGCAATGCTTTTTAAACTCAAGTCAACCAAAAGAGGCCCTGTATTTACGAATGGACCTTTTAGATTGGGAACAAGCATTGCAGCTAGCAACAAAATTTGCTCCAGAAGAATTATCTACAATCTGTTATGAATATGCTTGCCAATATGAAATGGATGGTAGATCGAGGTTCAATTTAACATCATAGGGAAATATGGCGAAGCGCACACTAAGTATGAGCAAGCAATACAAGCATTCAAAGAATATAATCAAAACAACAGTGAGTTAGCTGATCATGGGTTCCTCTGCGAAGCAGGACTTATTCGAATGACAATGGCTGTCGGAGATCTACCTAAAGGGATGGCTATGCTAAGTGAAGTTACCAATAAAACGTTATTGGAAGACTGTGTAGAAATTTTGGAATCTCTAAAACAGTATTCTGAAGCGGGAATTTTATTGGAGAGAGCAGGTTTATGGGAGAGAGCTGCTGAATGCTGGATAAAATGTAAGTTTATTATGTCTTATAAAAGTCAAAAATTGGAATAGACTAGGGAACTTGTTGGAAAAAGTAACAAATCCAAAGATATTTATCCAATATGGTAAAGCAAAAGAAGGTAAACAGAATCGCTGGACTTACTTAAGCGGAGGGACAATATGCGGAAGCAGCTGGGGCGTACGAAAGAGCGCAAGACTATGACTCTGTAATTAGAATACTGGTGGACCAGCTTCACGACATAGAAGGCGGTGCAATTTTAGTCAGAAAGACACAGGCTCGAGAATCAGCAAAACAGCTGGCCGCTATTTTTCTGAAAGAAAGAAACTTTGAAGCAACAATTGAATTCTATTTAATTGCGGGATTGCAATCTCAAGCCTTTGAATTAGCTAAACAGCAAGATTATATGGTATATTTTGGATCTTTGGTCAAAGATGAAGCTTCAACTGATCTATGTAAGGCGGATGTTTTATGTTTACATGATAGTGTCCGACATAGCGCAATATTTTGAGTTCAAGGGCAACTATTTGGAAGCTGGAAAGTATCACTTACATGCACTTCATTACTCTGAAGCACTGAAAATGTTTCTACAGTGCCCAGTTCTGGATGGTACTCCAATTGACTTGGCAATTAATACGATTGGGGAGGCAAAAAACGATAGTTTAACACATGAACTGATTGACTATTTGATGGGTGAGCGAGATGGAGTACCAAAAGATGCCAAATACATTTTCAAGCTCTATATGTCGCTCGGTCAATTTAAGGAAGCAGCCAGGACAGCGGTTATTATCGCTAGAGAGGAGCAAGTTCTAGGTAACGTATATACAAGTCAGATTATAATTTTTTCAGGGAATTATCGCGCAGCACACGACCTTCTTTTCGATAATTATCGTCAATTAAAATTAACTGGAGCAAGCATTCCTGCAGAGTTGAATAGAATGTTAATGCTGATTCACAGTTATATTTTGGTTAAGGTAAACATCTCCTTATTCTTATCTTTAGACTTTAGTTAGAATCGATGAACATTTGTTAGGTGCACAGATGTTAATGAGAGTGTCGAATCATATCAGTAAGTTTCCTGCCCATATTGTACCTATTTTGACATCCACTGTTATTGAATGCCACCGTGCTGGGTTAAAAAAAGAGGCATTTGATTATGCTAGTATGCTTATGAGACCTGAATATCGACAGAAAGTTGATGCAAAGTTCAAACGTAAAATAGAACAAATTATTCGGTAAAGCAATTCAATTCTTATGTTAATTTAAAGACGACCAGAGAAAGAAGAAGTCCAACCGAATTATACACCTTGCCCATATTGTGATGCGCCAGTAATGGAAACATCGTTAGATTGTACCGAGTGTAAATCAAACATCCCTTATTGTATTGCAACGGTAACAGATATAAGGTTTATCAATTAGGGACATCATATGGTTCTCAATAACTGGTCAATGTGTCCAAATTGTGAATTCCCAGCTTTAGCTTCACAATTTAAGAATTTGATTGAAAGGACAAACAATTGTCCAATGGTAAGTGAACTTTGACCTAATATTCAAGTGTGGTTTTGATTTAATTGTGGAAGATATTAGAATAATTGAACATCCTTTGGAAAAGGTTCCAAAATATGATGAATCGGCTTCTGAAATTGTGAGAAAAGAGACCAATTTTGGTACTGGAGGATTAGCAGCGTAAAATAAAAAACGGTGAAACCATAATGCCACTAATGATTACTTTATTGAATAAAAGAAAAATAAATTATTCATACCATTTTTTCACATCTAACTTTTCAGTTGAGGTTGTATCTAAAAATTTCTTTTTATAAGTGTCCACCATCGACTGGAATTCAGTTTCATCTTGATTCTTTTTTATTTTCTTGATTTCACGACGAGTTGGTTTTTCGGATTTAGGTTTTGAAGATTTTTTAGATTCAACTTCAGTATCTTTGGAATTTGATTTTGTAGTTGTTTTTGATGTTACTTTTGGAACTGCTTCTGGGGTACTTAGATTGGCTTGATGCTTTGCTTTTCGTTCTTCACGTCTTTGTTTGAAAGTTTTAAACTCACGCTTCTTTTTGGTGGAACTGGTGGTTGCTTCTGTCTTTTCAGCAGAAGGAGATTCATCTTCAAGTTTACGCTTTTTAGACTTTGGTTTGTCAGCTTTTTCGGCTTTTGTAACAGTCTTCTTAAAATCTTTCTTATTCCCCTTTTCAGTTTTTTGCTTATCCATATTTCTATCGGTTCTCTTTTTAAGGACAAGGCGATTTTCAACGGCAAATTCAACAGCACATCTTTTCAACTTGCTATTAGTTGATTCAAAATCTTTGTCTTTGTTGGAAAGTGGGAAAGGCTTGTTGTTAAGTACTCGTAAACAAGCAAGTGCATCGGCATGACTTTTGAATTCAATAAAACCATAACCTTTGGATTTAGGTTTCTTGGTGACTGGGTCCAATCGATCCATTTCTCGAATGATTTTAGATTGTGTGACAAAGACCTTTCGTTCAGCACTTGGTGTGCTGAACCCTTCCTGCTTCTCCTCTTCTATAACTTCCGCTTCCAAAGGCTGGCGTAACCCGTTCTTGACATCTTCCCAGAACTCTTTTACCGAATCTTTAGATACTTGACGTAACTGGGAATCCGTTACTTTTGGGCCTAAACCACGAATAGACAATCTAGTTCGTGATATAAACAAATTCGGATTGGTAGCTAAAAGACGTTTTCGATTAGCGAATTGTGCGACACGCTTTTCCATTTCTGCTGGTGTAAATAAAGCTGCAGCTTCAGTGTTGGGGAAAACAACACCTTCTCTCATCAAATACAGGTGTCGTTTGTCAGTGGCTCTACGATTCATATTGGATGAGTGTGATATTTTGGTAGCGATCTGTTTCGATACCGCAACGGTGACATTGACAAATCGTCCATCAATGACAAATAATTTTGTCTGTTCAGAAAAGGAATCTGGAAGCGAAGGTGCTAGAACAGATTTTGGTTTCTTATCGTGTCCATCTTCTCTATTCTTGTCATTCTGAGATACTGTTTCAAATCCAGACATGTGAGCTTGTGCCGAGGCAGTCTGATAAGCAGCTTCACATGCCTCGGCATCTTCTAGCTCTTCAAAGCATACAAATCCATTTCCTTTTGATAGGTTTGTAACCTTATCCATAGTGATTAAAGCATACCTAACTTTGCCCCAATTTTCGAAGCTAAAATTTAGAATAAATGATTTTTACGCTTTTTTCAAAGTTTCACGGGTGGTATCAAAAGATAAATTTCGTATAAATAAAGTACATCCTTCGACCTCTGGTATGTGCTCTTTGCGAGGCTTTTGTTGAACAGTCGAATCTTCTTCAACATCTGATGATTCCAATTCACTCTCATAGATGATAGCATCATCATCTGATTCATTGTCTTCAGAGACTTCATCCTCATCAACTTCCATATCGCCTGTGGCAATATCTTCATCTTGAACAGCCTCCATCTCAACATCCTCTTCTGCATCTGAGTCATCGTCAGCGGATTCTGTGTTGTCTTCACCAGATTCAGATTCACTTTCTGATCCCGATCCATTTCCATCGCTATTTGAATTCTTATTTTCATCTTCATTTACGTCTTGGACTGCATCAGAAGAGCTGGCTTCATCTTTAGTTGTAGCGTCTTCGACAGTTTCATTCAAAGCCTCTGAAGCATTCAATCGGTCGAATTGAGTTTTTCCAATAGCCCAATCTACAGCAACAGGTCGATTTAATATTTTCTGACCATTCACCCCTTCGATAGCCTTGGCGGCATCATCGACGTTTTGGAATTGAACAAACCCAAACCCTCTAGCTTTTCCATCAGGCAAAGATGGCACTTGGCAATCAGTTATTTTTCCTATTGCGTTAATATAACAAAATAATTACCAAAAACTTCAAAAACATTGAATAAATGTTCTTTTTTACAAAGGAATGCCAAATTTCGGACGATGAGTCTTGCTTTCTTGGCAATAGAAGCTGCAGTAACAGTATGAATGATTTTGGAAGTTATTTTCTGTCCCTTATAAGTATGGTCATTTAATTGCTTGTGAGCCTTTTGCGTTTCTTGTGGAGTAGCATAAACTATTCGTGCTGTTTGGGGTTCTGAAATTAGAAAACCGAAGTTTACCTAGAGTGTCATCTACATCTGGTAATATTATTTCATTGACAGTTCCAAATTTGCGAACTTTTTTATATAACACGTTTTTAGTAACATCAACAGGTAAATTTGATATCAAGATGGTAGTTGATTTTTCCAAATTTTTTGGTAATTGATTACCCTTTGGTAACTTTCCTGGGCCTTCAGGAACGACTTTAACCTGTCTTTTAATTCTTTCCAATTCTTTAAGCTTTTTCTTTTCAATTTCTTCTTCCAAATTTAATGAAATACCATCTAAATTGGATTAGAGGAAACTTTTCAGATCACCTTCTTTTCTTTTTGCTACAACACTTTTCCTAACTGCAGTCTGAATTTTTAAAGTTCGTTTGTTCATAAATTTCTTCTTTTTCAAATCTATCAGTGCTTTCTGAGCATCTTCTGCCATTGCATATTGAACATACCCACAACCTGTACTTTTGCCAGTTTCTTTGTTTGTAATAATAAAACAGGAACGAATAGGACCAATATCAGAAAAGAATTCTTCTAGCTTAGCAGAGGTAGCCTCGAAAGGAATAGTTGATACAAAGAGCGTTGCTTTTGAATGAGTGGAAGTATCTGATTTAGTTGACTTTGGTTTCTTAAGTTCTGATGTAGTTCCATCGGTCATTTCTTGTTTTCCAGTATCCAAACCTTCAGGTTTTTTGGACAGTGGTTCATTGTAGATTTCATTGAATTTCTGATGTTTTGAAGTATTTGGTTTTGACATGAGTTAAACCTTGAAATCAAAAAAAAAAAAAAAAATTATGAAATTCAATGGAAGATTATCAGTATATTATTAAACAATTATTTGATTCCTAGTAGAATAGTTTGTTCCTCACAAGCATTCTTCTGCATCGACTGCATCGATGAGCTGTATCTTTGAAGCTATCCACTGTTAACGGAACCCAAACACAACAAACTGCTGGTGGGAAACAAAGTGAAAATCCGCAGATCATGGCTGATGCCAAGTAACTTCGTGCTCCAACCATCCTCTCAGTAATGGTTACTGTTTCCTGTTGGCAATACGGACAGATGACTTTTTGGGACATTGGACCATTGACGTTCATTCCTGGCGTTGGTTGTAATTGCACTAGCTTTTGATGCATTTTATGGTCAGTTGACAATTCTGTTGGATATAATTTCGAATTTTGCTTCTCTTGACCATATGCAGGTGGTGGATATTGTAACTCTTGATATTAACAATCTAAAACAAACCTTTCTGAGAATCCTTCGTTTCTTGATTTGGACTCTGATCACTTCCCATTGACAGAATCAAATAGGATATTTCAATTGTAAAGTGTAGTTATTTATATGAAATCAATGCATGTTTGTAACACTTCACTCTGTGTTCTGTACCTTTGAGAACATTCTCACATTATTCTAGTTGACCACCCTGCAGAACATATCTTGCAATGTTAATTTCTTTGCAAATTCATTGGATAGATTGATATTCCCTAAGTCTGTCCTTTTCAATAATTCACTCAGCGAAACTCTGTGGTTGAAACGTCCCAGGTCAAGTACCTGGCGCTTTGTCCGTTTGTGTTGCCTTGCGTTAACCTTTGATAAATAAAATCGCATTAATTATTCATGTATTCTGAATACATTATACGGAATCTGACCTTCCACCGCATATCTCAGTGCATTTCATATAATTGGTAAATCAACCTAGCTCATTGGAGGAATCTGATATTTAGATTACATATGTTGGTCCTACCAGCCAAAATAGTTATCAATGTCCCTTTAATTACAAACTTCAAACTTTGAATGATTTCAAAGTCGCAGTCAAGTAAACTCCCAGTCGATACACTTGGAACATATTACAAAATTGATACCAAAGTGATGTATTTGATATTAAATATGTTTTAAAACTACACCACTTTGTTGAGCAGGATAGTAATGGCAAACTGCAACTCCTTCATGTACACCACAACCAACACTTTCAAGGTTTTCAATCATCATCTGGCTAAAATGCCCATATGCATGGAAATCACCTTGGCCTATTGGTTCGCCGTGATACACATTTCGTTCCGAGAACCAACACTTTGCAGCATCTAAACATGATGTGGTTTTTGCAGTTGTTTTAAACAAACTTTGACCTTCTGTAGCAGTGATGAATGGGGTATGGTAGAATTGATTAGTAGTCTGTAAATGAAATGCCCAATTAGCAGCATTGATTGCCAAAGATTCATTCCAAGTTATTTCGCGTAAACCAGCCGTTATCCTAACGCTATTGTGAAAATGAAAACAGTCCAAGTCGGGACTCAACATTAGATAACTTAAACCTTGAGGCATCAAATAGTAGTCCAACAGAGTAGAATTGATCATTTTAGACCTTTTATTTGGGGTAGGTTTTTTCATCCTTCAAACGTAAAATTGGTATTTGAAACAAAAAACAACGAAAACAACGATGACCACGGCATGCTATTGATTCTTATTTGCATACTCCTAGTCATTTAGTATCAAGTAAGAAAAAACTCACTAGAATACAGCAGTTGAACTTAAACCTCATACATCCTATCAATTCAATGGTATAGATGAGTACGAATGAAATTTTACATTTATAATGAATGATTCGGAACAGCATTCCGAAAACCCGAAATATTCATCCGAAATATTTATCTTTCCAATTTCACTTTTTTTTTTGTAGAAATGACAATTTGGAAACATTCAGGAGTTCGATATATTACTTTAGGTTGGTCATTCTTCATAGCAGAAAATGTGATTTTAAGTCATAATCGTACGGACATTATTGAAAGGATTGGTGACGATAATTATCATCGGATTTACAATACTTTGTCATCAGTTGCTTGTGGATCAATTGCTTATGGTTTTTTGCGATATGGTCGGAAATCTGGACCATTACTATCCTCTTTTTCCCCAAAGTTCAAATATTTGACTCTCAATCCGTTACCAAAACCTGTTAAATTAGCTTCATTTTCTCTACGATTTCTTTCCTTGCTATGTGTGTCGCAAATGCTGCCCAAGTTGCAATTACCTTGGGAAAAAGTGCCAGTATCCGTTCAAGCAGATCAATTGTCAGTTGAAAAAGAATTAATGAAAGCTCCTCTATACAAATCCCGTTGTCCAATTGATTTCAGTTCCACCAAAGACTCTTATGAAATCGTTGGAATGAAAAGGATAACTAGACATCCATCTTTGTATTCATTTGGTTTATTCTCATTTTCTTTTGCTCTCACAACAAATTACATTACACATGCTATCATGTTTACAATGCCATTACTCTTTTCAATAGTGGGTAGTTTTCACCAGGATTATCGCTACCGAAGAGGTCAAGGAGGTGAATTGACCCCAGAAATAGAGGCGAAAACAAGTAATATTCCAATGCTAGCATTAGCTCAAGGTAAACAATCTTGGGAAAATATTTTCAAAGAGTTCAAAGAACTGAACGGTGTATTGGCTTTCGTCTTAGCAGTCATTTTACTCTGATTATTATGGTAAATACATAAATATCTTTAAATATTTCACTCGAATTTAATTTTGGGAAAGCATTGACTGAGTCTTTAAGAGTTATTATAATGAGACTCTTATTTCTATCTGGCCTTTGTTAAAAATTTCACTCGATTACGTCAAATTTTCGCGAAATGGTCAAAAACAATCAGTAACAAGGTGATGATAAGACTGAAAAGTGTGACATAAATTCAATTTTTCTCATACTTTAGTGGAGGTGTAAACACCTAGATAACGTTGTCTGAAAAGTATCTGTTATATGACAAAGCTCTACTGGAATCCTTGGAATTAAACTCTTGATGATCAAGTGAAAAAAAGAAGGACTCTATGTCATAGATAGAATCAGTACAATGAACTGGGAGGCAAAGAAAGTAAATATAAAAGGCGGAGCAGAATAAGAAACAAAGATGAGAGTAGACTGGAATGGTAAAGATATACGAGGTAAATAGCTGAGCTCTCGGTGTACTAAGCAAATAGTTTTGTTAATTTTCTTTTCCAATTATAGCGTATCTTATTTGCAGAAACAATGATTGGAGTTTGCAAAAGTTGACCCAAATCAAGCTATCTAACACTGGCAAAAATTAGTAGAACGGTAATGCATGTCAGAAACGTGATTTGCTGATTTCTGATATTTTGCGAAGTTTCAGATACTCTGTCTGCATCATATTGACGTTTTGGTTCTGTGAACCCGAAGTAAGACTGGCGGAAGAACACCATAGTTCCTAGCGCCACGCAATTGGTACGACTTATCAAAGGTTGACCGCCTATTGGTGGAAACTAATGCTAAGAATTATAAAATCACCTGAAAAAAGAAAAGATCGGTTACCAAAAAATGATCTTGGGCAAGTGTTTATTTTCTAATTCACATGCATTACCCCAAGCTTTCGTTTGCCAAACATCGAACATTCGTCAAACATAAGTTTTTAATTTTCTATTTGCTTTGCGATGCCTGAACATTGTTCTTCGTGAAGCATACTTGTTGCAACCGCCTCATCAAAATTGTAGCTTATCTAACGTTAAGTGTTTGTTCTTTTTTTTACTACTGTCTTTCAGAGCACAGTGATGCTCCAAGTGCCAATCATGATATGATTGGATTACTTTTAACGATTGTAAATTGTTAACAGTTGAATCAAAGGGAGATATTAACTCCAACCTCAAGTTAATAGCTGAATCACAAGAGTTACATCACAGAGAGAGACAGAAATAGTAGGCCTGCCACAGAATATCTAAGGCAGTTTGTAAATTATTCGCGTGGTAGAATGATTGTTGGCAGCCTGAGAGCAACTAGTAGCTCAGCAGGTTAGTTTTTGTTCCTCATGGTTTCCAACTTCTCCAGTTCAAACGCAGTATTTGAATAAGATGGATCCCCTTCACGTTTGCGTAAAAAAGATAAAGGGTTCACTAGCAGACTTCGAAGAAGGTAGGTTTTTTACCAATTTGGATCAAGCAACTGATAAACCATGGAAGGAAGAAGACTTCATCAAAACCAATCACTCGCAACGAAATGGTCATTTTGTAGAATTTGCTAAATTTTTTTTTGGAAATGAAGCATGTCAATACTACTACGGTAGTGTGAATCGTTTTATCTGTCATCCTAACTTGAAGCAATATGCTTCCAAAGAAAACAAGAAACAAATACAATATATTGTTAACTCCATTTGTTGTTATTGTAATAGCAACGGTCATTATTCAAAGTTTTCAAAACGAGTAATAGCAACAGTCATTATTCAAAGTTTTCAAAACGATGCCAACATAACATTTAACAGAAAACGGAAAAATCATTCTACACTTGGAATGATTCGGATCCCTTGGTTCATTTCAAATATCCATGCTTCAATGACTTCAAACATGAAACAAATCATTTCAAAAACACAACCTTCTGTCTCTTCTGATGACCTTCGCTTTGCAATACAATCAGGAGTTAGGGTTAGGGTTATTTTCAATTTGAAAAATATAATTATTTGCAATCACATGAATATGACCAAACCTGCCACATGAAGATCATGTATATACATTTGATTTTTTTGATTTAAATTTCTCGAGGAATAATGAAAATAGGGTTAAGCAAAGAAGCTGGAAGATAACGCCCAATAACTTGGCAGTTTTAAGGAAAGCCGCAGGAAAGTTTTTTCCTTGTAATAAAGATCTTCGCGAGATAGGGTTCGCTTGGAAGCAACTTATTGATGACCTGAATAGAGTTCCAAAAACACCAATTGCGCTAGTGTGCAAAAAGACAAGGTGCGATATTTTTGTCTTAAAAGGCACGAAACCATCAGTGGCATTTACTCCCACCATTAGCGTTGGTTGTCCATATCTGCCGGAGCGACAATTGTAGTATTGGGTCTTCGTTTTCTTACAAGTTTGCAACGAAGTTCATATTATACAAAGTTTTCTTTGGCATTTGGGATCCAAATATCACTTAAGAGATGGACTCAGTATGTTCATTACTTTTTCCCTGGATTAAGCCTGCAGCGGATGTTTGTGATGCCTGTGTTACTATTGATATCGAGTTGATGTCCTCTGAACCAAAATCAATTACAGGAATGATTTAATTGAAAAATCATTCATGACAATCGTTTCTTTGTTTTCAGGTGAGTCAAAAGCTGTTCAGTAGAATGTAATTGAACATCTGCCAAGATAATGTCACCTCCTTGTAAGTCACAAATCAATGTTTTAATGTTAGTCTCACACAAAGTGAATTGAAAGGCCTCCTTACAAACTCATTTTCGCTTATTTTCGGAAAACAGTTTATATATGTACTAATTCCCTGTACTATTTACAATGAAGGACACCTTCTAGTGAAAAGTCAGTTAAAGAACGTCGGTAATCAATCTTCTCCAATCCCAGACGTGAAAAATCACTCTCCTAACCCTAAGTTGATTCCATCTTGGGTACTTCATGATATGATTCTGAATATACCCCATCGAACATGACGGAGAAAAGTTTTGGCCTGACAATCAAGTGACGCTTGTTCTAATCGAGGCAAGTAATTCAATTCTGCAAGGGTTAATCGTTTAGAATTTGGTTTCAGACTAAAGTTAATTGCAGTAATAAAAAAGTAGCCGAGTTTTTTTTTCATAAGACAAGTTTTATGGATCAACCCAACCTAACAACAAAAGAAAAACAGATTCAATACAAAGCAAACTCGAACACTCGATATTCTGCTGCAATAGCAGACAGCAAGAAATCAATAAAAGACTTAATCACCAATACAACAAATAATATTGGAAAGAATGCTCTTAACGCATTGTTAAAATCCGGATACGCGATTCTGGAACTCAAACTATCCATTACAGAAGAGAAGAAATTGACAGCTGCAGTTGCTGAAATTACAGACTCCATGAATTGGGAATACATTTTCAACACGAAGTTTGCTGATGAGAATGAAATAATTCAGGATACAGGCCGATTACAAACATCAGTGTCAACTTCGTCAGACTCAGTAATCATTTTACAACAGCATATTTCAAAATTATTTGGAGACCAGTTTCAAATATTTAAACCAGTTTATTTAATGTCAAAACCGGGATGTGAAGAGCAAGAGCTTCACAGAGACTATAAACGAAATTCTATTTCAAGGTAATTGCTCTTTCTAATATTTAGCAAGGTCTGCTGCTCATTACTATTTTACTCTAACCCAATTTTCAGGCAATTGCAGTCAATGAATAGTTTGCTGTTCCTTGTTGAAAGAACGAGTATATGCGCGTGTACCACATATTAGGATCCATTTATTGAAACTGTTCAATAAACCGGAGACAAAACTTGAACGGTCTCTAACCCTTCTATCATTCCCGAAAGTGCAATTGTACTACTATCGGCTGACAAACTGCAAAAAGCCGAGTGCGTAATATCGCAATGGTATTTCCAAACACCATTGACACAATGTAGGCCTACTACATGATTAGCCCCATCAGCTCCGGGGAATAAATTACGTTGTACTGGACCTATTATTTAGCACATTACAGTACCTGCTAACAAAAAGTTGTCGTCGTCTGAGTAGAAGTTAGTAATAAGCTTTATTAATTTGACAGGGCTATTGATCCGATAAAGGAAAAGGTACGATTCTAAAATTATCAATTAAAACATCTGTAGATGGTCTTCTCAAAGAAAAGGCTTCATGAAATATCTAAATTAATAGACATAAAACAAACCACTATAACACTTCAAGACAATAACCATACTTTTCCTGATATATGCTTACAATTTCTAGAGATTGTTAC
>MU621246.1:0-40170 GCA_025399215.1 Globomyces pollinis-pini | reverse complement strand
ACAATATAAGCACCATTGTACTTTTTGGCAAGTTCATAACCCAACATTCTTTCAACACCAGCTTTTGAATTACGAATTTCACCTTCACCACCGTTTTCAAAAAAGACTGGGCCACCTGGTTTATAGAAATCCTCAACGGTATAGTAACGTTGTTTCCATTGATTCTTGTCATTCGCGTCAAAATGATCTAAAGGTTGAGTGAAATATTGGAATTGGGGATCTGCAATGCGGTTTTCACTAACGTTAGCTGCAAATCAATTACTCTTCTAAAACTATTCCTTCACTTTGTAATTCTATTTCCAACTGTTTCCACCGGACTTCATAAGATGATAATGCTTGCGACTGGGCGGTTAAGCCGAGCACGATAAAGGCTATGGTTTGGAAATTCATTGTATTCTAGGATTTTGAATAGTCAGACCATACTTCCTTACTTTTTTATAGCAATACTTGTGAAACCATGTCTTTTGTTTCAGAACTGCAAAGCTTCTTGTTTAGTTCCTGGCAGTGTTACACAAGCTCTTAATAGAAATACTACTGGAATAGGTATCAATTCAAAGATGCATATATGAAGATATAGTAGGTTTGAATGACCCAAATAGTTCATTGATGGACAATATAACTGTTATAGACAAACATATTATGGTTCGTGTAATACATAATAGGGCAAGGATTTTGGCGATTGTGAATGTGCCAGTGGCACTACACATGCCCAAGGATTGTTGGTTGATTTTCCTTGGTTTTTCAAGTTCTTGACGTTCAATCTCACTCTTCCACGAGAAAAGAAGTCTTATACATAGTAGATTGAACAAGTTTGTACTTATTGTACTTTATGAATACATCCATAAGTTTTAGCTTAATATTAAGGTAACACATTTACTAATGAAGGTAGTAAAGGAGTTTCAAATTGGAAAGAAAAAACATTTCAGCAATTTAAATAATGGCTGACCGGATTTGGCGCTGATAGAACCGGCTAAAGACGGTCATACATATGTGAAATCAACGCATATGAGAGAAGATCAGTTTCTTCATATCTCGACAAATTAAAGAATTCAATATATCCCGCTAAAAGAATTTTGAGATACGTACAACAATTTCAATAAACCGCGAATAAAGAATAATCTCATATATTTGAAGTGGTTACAATTTTGAAGTTGACTGTGAAGTAAAAACCTTGCCGGGGTTTAAAATAGATTTTGGATCTAATTCCTTCTTAATTCTACGCATCACATTAACAGCTTCAGCTCCGAGTTCTTGAACCAATAGCTCTCTTTTACCTTGACCAATACCATGTTCACCGGTGCAAGTTCCATCAAATCCTAGAGCAAGCTGTGCATTTCTTTTTCTGAACTCTTCTGCTCGATGAACCTCATCAGGAGATGATTTATCAATAGGAATAAATACATGGAAATTTCCATCTCCAGCATGTGCCACGATAGATGAAGCTGATAGAGTTAGTAATGCGCAAAGTTACCAATATTGTTATCTTGCAAGTCTTTTCGCGTAGCAATGAGTATATCTGCTAGATGCGATATGGGAACTGCAGCATCAGTTGTCATGATATCACATTCCACACCACTACGTAATGCCTTACTTGCAAAAAATGCAGATTTTCTGATATTCCAAAGCTTTGCTGATTCTTTGCTGAATTCTCTTTCAAACAAAATACAGTTTTGCTGGTGACATATGGTAGAAATGGAATCCAATTGAAATTGAAGTGATGCCTTACAAGATCCAACACATTCAAATAACAATGTTGCTTTTTCGTGGTGAGGATTGGTGGGCGAATGCGCTAAATTAATAGATTTCATTGCATAATCATCAAGAAACTCCATTCGGTTGACCATCAACCCTGATTGAACGATACTCATTGCTACTAATAAGTTTAAAGGAAACTACCTGTATTAGCAGCTTCAACAATAGAAGGAAACTGTGCCATCACAACTGCATGTTCTGTTGGTATCTTGCGAAGACGCAGAGTCGCTTGTGAAACAACTCCTAGAGTTCCTTCACTTCCAATGATCAATCTTGTCAGATCATATCCTGCACTACTCTTGGTAGGCCTCCTTCGGGTCTTAATCACTGTACCATCTGCCAGAACGACACGTAAAGAAATAACATTGTCCTTCATTGTACCATATCTCCAAGCGAATGTTCCAGAGCAGTTTGTTCCACACATTCCACCAATCATAGCGGCCATACTTGCGGTTAAATTATTTCTTGTTACCCAGGATCTGGTGGAAAGAATAGTCCATACTCTTTCAATTCAGATGCCAATTCCACCCAATTACATCCAGGCTCGACCACACAGTCTAAATCCTCTTGATGGATGGCCACTACTTTATCCATATAACTTGTATCTAATATAACAACTCCTAATATAGTAAAATACATGAAATGTTTGAATACCTGTTGTAATTGGGACTACATGTCCCTCCAAAGAACTTCTTCCAGATACTGTGATGACCGGGACAGAGTGTTGATTGCATATAGATAAGCAATTTGAAATATCTCTTTCAGTGAGAGCATAAAACACCATCACTGGAGGGATAGGGTGATGGTATGATAAATCATGAGAATATCTTTCCAATGTCTTTTGATCAAATTCAACTTTGCCTGCTTTCTTGAGCTGTTCAACGCATGCTGATATTGTCATTCTGCTTGAGATAGTAACAGCTTTGTGTTAAATATTTATATGAATTTTCACTCATTCTTAAAAATGACAAAGATTGACTCAATGATCATCTATATCAATGAAAGACGATAGGAATAAGAGATGCGCATAGAAATTAAATTGATATTGGAATTTTATTCGCTTTAAAGCTTTGATTCAGGTGACAAAGAAAATACTTTGCCTGGGTTTAAAATAGATTTTGGATCCAATTCTTTCTTAATTCTACGCATCACATTAACAGTTTCAACTCCAAGCTCTTCAATCAACAGTTTTCGTTTGCTTTGTCCTACACCATGTTCCCCAGTGCAAGTTCCATCAAAGTCCAATGCCAATTGCGCGTTTCTCTTTTTAAACTGTTCTGCATGGTGTACTTCTTCTGGACATGATTTGTTCATTGGAATGAAGCAGTGTATGTTACCGTCGCCAGCGTGGGCAACAATAGTAGCAACTAAATTTGTTATAACACAATAAACTTACCAATATTATTCTCTTGCAAATCGTTCCTGGTTGCAATCAGCATTTCCTTCAAGTGAGAGATTGGAACTGCCACATCGGTAGTCAAGACATCACAATCAACATCAGGTCTCAATGACTTGCTTGCAAAAAACGCAGATTTTCTAATGTTCCAGAGTTCGTTTGATGCTTCACTGGTATCTCGTTCAAACAGAATGCTATTTTGTTCCTTGCAAATGCTAGCAAGAGCATCCATTTGATATTGAAGGGAAGCTTTGCAAGACGCAACACATTCAAATAACAAAGTTGCGTTTTCATGACGAGGGTTTTTTTGTGCATTAGCCAAATTGACAGATTTCATTGCAAATTCATCAAGGAATTCCATTCGGTTGACCATCAAACCCGATTGAACAACATTCATTGCTACTAATAAATATGAAGGGAATTACCTGTATTAGCAGCTTCAACAATAGAAGGAAATTGAGCGATCAAAACTGCCTGCTCAGTAGGAATCCTGCGTAACTTCAAAGTTGCTTGTGAAACAACCCCTAAAGTTCCTTCACTTCCAATGATCAATCTTGTTAGATCATATCCTGCACTACTCTTGGTAGGCCTTCTTCGTGTCTTGATGACTGTACCATCTGCCAGAACGACACGTAAAGAAATAACATTGTCCTTCATTGTACCATATCTCCAGGCAAACGATCCAGAGCAGTTTGTTCCACACATTCCACCAATCATAGCAGCCATACTTGCGGTTAAATTATTTCTTGTTACCCAGGATCTGGAGGAAAGAATAGTCCACACTCTTTCAACTCGGCGGCCAATTCAACCCAATTACATCCAGGCTCGACTACACAGTCTAAATCCTCTTCATGGATGGCAACGACTTTATCCATATAACTTGTATCTAATATAACAACCCCTAAAATTTCACTATGAAAGATTATTGATTTACCTTTGCTAAGTGGCACAGTTTGCCCTTCCAAAGAGCTTCGCCCAGATACAGTGACGACAGGAATAGAGTATTTATTGCAAGTTGTCAGGCAGTTTACAATATCTTTTTCGGAGAAAGCACGAAATACCATTTCTGGTTGGATGGGGGCATGGTAAGAAAGACCATGGGCATATGATTCCAAAGTTTTCTGGTCAAATTCCACTCTTCCTACTTTTCTCAGATCTTGGAGGCAACTAATCACCGACATTAAAATTTTCAATTACGTTTTCGCCTTTTTGTACTGACGGTATGTCCCTTTGACCGCACACAACGTTTTGAATATATGTAATTCGGATATTCTGAACCAGTGTTTTTAAATCAGTGTGGTCAAATGTTGAGGGATGTCTTAGTAAACCCACTTGAATTGTGGTGAATGGGCATCAATATTTCAATTTCAAAGTATTAAGGATATGGGTTCTGTGAATCGGACAACTCCCAATACTTTCCGTATTGGGGAAAAACACCAAATATAGTATGTAGTACTGAACATTTCTTATCAACTCATTATGCATTTGGTACTATATATTGATAGTATTGAAATTTCTGAAACTTGGGAATGGTTCGATATTGAACGAATGTTCATTAACAGTGGTGGGGACAGATCATTATGATGTGGGGGTGATAAAAAAGTCAATGCAATTTATCAGGTGATAATGACTAATACAGGCCACTCATAACGTTAGAACCACAAAATGGCATCATAATTGATACTGCTGGGTGGTTGATAAGATAAGACTGAGTAAATGTAAAAGTTCAAAGTAAGAATTGTGGACTTTGGACTAATCTATACCGCTGTTAATAAAGTCGCGAGACTTTGAATATTCATTTACGAGTTAGATTATTCAACTGATAAACTCGATAAAAGCAAAGGAACGCCTTATATATACGAACAACTAGCGGACCAGCGGCAAGGATTCCAAATAGAGGCTGCTTTCTGTATCATGGACATACTGATAGTAGCAGAACTACTTAGTAAACCATGGTCACGAATAACTTACTGAAATTCATAGATAGCTTCACATTGAATATTGGATTCTGGACTACTGAATAACTTGACGTTGACAACCTACTAACCAACCCAAACTTAGAGTTAATCGAGCCACTATACTTTCTTACATTATAGTCGAAGATGAGTACATATTTCAACTCAATTAGAACAACCTAAAACTTGAATTACAATTGTAAGATTGCTGCAAAATTACATGTGTACTTAACTTATCTATTTATAACATTCATCGAATAGTATAGCATACAGTGGCAATCTTCCAGAGAGATACTTCAACTGGCCCACTGGTACCCATATCCATTGGACACTCTTCCACACAATTACTTCATCAAGACAATACAGATATGCCACAAACGATTCTATAGACTGGATCCGAACGCTAGTCTCTGATGGCACTCCATTCTTTGACCAATCGCCTCCCTTTGCTTCAACAAGAGCATCGAATTTTTTTTTATCATGCCGACCTGACAAACTCAAAATTGGCAAGAGCTATTTAGGACGCAAAATACTATGATGATATTGAATCAAATACTCGAGACAGACTGTGAAGGCTGACATAAGAAGTAGTTCATTTTACGTTCTTCACCTTATTGCAAGAAACATACAAATAACACCTCTTGAATTGGATTTCTTGGTGTTCTTTTCACGAGTCTCACTGATATTGATTTCCTTGAGCAGAAATGCAGGTGATGATGATGAATAGTGGTGTCTGTGCTGTATTTCTCGGGATAGATTGTCTGATTGTAAAGGAGTTCCGCCAACAGTGGACCAACTTATACCATATACTCTTCAGTAGCTTATTTCAACAGCGGTATATGCTTTGAATTTGACCCAGAGTTATGTTATTTTTCAAAAACAACTTTCCTAACTGCGCCCTTACTTGCACCAAAAAATGAAAATGTTGTTTTGGATTCCAAAATTTATACAAAAGAAAACATTGTAAACCAGCATGGGGCACTTCAATTCCCCCAAAGGAGGGCTAAGCTACATATGCTCAAGTCAAGAGTAATCTTGTGGTTTTTTTGGATGAATGTATTTTATATCAGGCACTTGAATCAAACATCAAAGTGAACAAATCTTCTTTTTAAAAGTGAACAAATCTTCTTTTTATTTGTTTATTGGGTTTTATCGCATTATACCAAAATAGGTCTTTCGGCTTGCGGTGTTACTCTCACTGCATGTCTTTTCTCGTTCACAAAGTCATAATCAACAATTGCAGTATGACAAGTCACTCTATTGTCCCAAACAGCCACAGTCCACTTCTCCCATTTGAATCGCGCTTGAAAATCAGCACCTAAAGCTACATGATTATACAAGAATTTCAATAGCATTTGAGATTCTTCCTGCTTTAATTCGTTGATTTTTCTTGTAAACATTGGATTGACATAAAGTGCTTTTTTACCAGTAACAGGATGAGTTCGAATCACAGGATGGATATTTGCAACTGGTGGCCTTCGTAAAGGCAGTCCTGTTTCTAATGCATGCTTTGCTTGTTCATGAGCTGAATGCGTTGCTGTTAATGTTTCTAGAAATTGTTTCATTGAGGGGGAAAGTCGATTATATGCTTCATATTGATTGGACCAGATAGTATCACCCCCACCACCAAGTGGAACATCTTGAATTGCCAAGAATGTGAGGCCAGGAGGTTGCAATTCATAAGACACATCAGTATGCCACCGAACTGCGTTTGTAAGTTTGTCAAACATATCATGGGTATAATCTGCTTGAGTGACGACGTGTACATGTGGCATATCTTTTGGAATTCCATATGTTTGGTGCACATGTAGCTTTGGAGAAAAATGTTGACCAATTTGAGTCAATACATCCACATTTCCTTGTATATCTTGATCTCTAAAAAAGACCACTCCTCGCTCTGCTACATAATACGCCAATTGATCCAGTTGTTGGCTATCCAATTTAGATAACTGAATTCCACGGATATCAGATCCAAGTTTGGGAGTCACTTGTTCTACATGAGCATCTTTCAATAATCTGAGTGTCTGTTTGTTTGCAAAAAAGCCTCTATCCTTGTACTCAAACTGTTCTAGTGGGCCCAAGATCTGTTGATCGAATGTAGGTAACAAGTGGGGAGAAGCTGGTGTGTGATGTGAAGAAGTGGCAAAAGTCTTAATTTTCCTCAATTGAAATCGAATCATTGAAAGTAACACACAAACTAGCCGATTTTATAGTCAATTCGGCCGTGTGCTATCCGAGCACGTCATTTAGCGTGGACTTGATTGGATCACGGATCTTTATTGTAAACCATTTCCATGAGATTCGTCATTCATAAAGACTCTCTTGTGCAACTTCCAATATCACGCACCACTAGCAAAATGAATAAACATATCAGCATACCTGATAATTGGTTAACTTTCTTGAATCTGCGTGATCAATACAGACCATGAATAGTATCTGATACTATAAAGTAAGACATGATACTAAGTATCATGTCAGAGTTTTGAGGTATGCTCATTACCATGATTGATTATAACAATATTACTTCCCAATGGTATTGATAATTCTTTCATGTTGGTTGATCATCAAACGGGTAAAGCAATAAGCTTTCGCTTGCCAGTTCCATAAAACCAGTGTTTATTAATTAAGTCTAATTTACGCCGATAATTTATTCGAATTGATAATAGAAGTCTTCTATAGCTATTTTTCGCTCATCTCCAGCATTGGCAAATTCTTCCACCATCATTTCAGTGAATAATTTAAAGAATTCTTCAAAAGAATCGGACACTCTGATCAGCTTCTTTTGATTCCACAATTTAACACTTCCAAACGATTTACTTTTGATGTCTACACATACTAAAAATTGGAACTTTTCACTTAGTGGGTCAATTTCTTCATCAAAGTCCAAATCAATTTGCGTGTATCCATCTACTCCAGATTTCGTCAAAGGGAATGATGGTAAACCAAACTCCGAGTTGATATCAGGTTCAGTACCATAAGTCACCCATAAAAATTCAAATACTCCAATAGGGAATTGAACTTGAATATTCTCAAACTCTGACTTGAAATCTTCAAATGCCTCTTCTATATCTTCAGTCTGTTCAATCGGTTTAATAGAATTAAATTCTTTGGGGAAAGTCTCTTGCAGTTGAGTTATACAGTCTCGAATTTGAGTTGCAGTTTCCCGTCTAATCACATTAGATACTCCAAATAAAACTACCGTTGATTTGATACAAATTGCATTCGTTGGTTACGAGGTACATCTTCAATCCCTTCAAATTTGACCAAGTCTTCAAATTGAACCATCAAAAAAAGAAAGAATCTTTCAGAGTTCAGTTACAGTTTACATTGGTAAAAAAAACAGGTTTAGGTACCATAACAATTAGTAATAAAATGTCAGAGATAATTTACTACAACCTAACTACTTTACTTGCAGTAGCTGATTTCACTCAATCCAACATTCAATCTGCTGCTACGGGTTGTTTATTGCCTTAAGTATTAATGAATCTATAAAGAGATACACAACTAAGAGTATAGAAACATTATTTTTTGGAGTTTAGGTTTTTTTTAACTTTCCTATTCCAAAATGTTAGTCAGTAAGCAACGGATAATCAGTTTGTATAGACAATTGATAAGACAAACGAAGTAATCAGACGCTGAATATAGCTCATTGTTTAGGTACATTTACCATCCATTAACGTTTTAATAGGACATTACAATATTCTGATAGTGAATATGTAAAAAATAGGATTACGAATGAATTCCGAAAGAATCAGTTGGTAAAAGACAACAAAGAGCTTTACGAGGTATTTCATTCAATGTATACTTAAAATTCAGACTGGTATCAGATTTATGAATACAAGGTTGGGAGGTATTGTTTAACTACTAATATGGTGACATCTCATATCTTCTCTACATACTCTTATAATAAATTATGATTTTTGTTGGTAGTTTCTGTCCTAATTTTTTTTATTCTTACACCAGTTGCATATCAAGTTCAAGGTATTTTTACACAGTAGTTTTTGATCAGTGAAGATGAAAGACGAGACTATTAAGCATAAGCAAGAATCTCCCAAATCAGAGAAATCATCTGTTCCAAACTCACCATCTAAAACCAAAGTGGTTTCTCAGAAATTAGATGAATCACCTACAAAAGTCACTAAAGCTCCTAATTCCCCAGAAAAGGCCCCCAAATCACCTGAAAACAAAAAGAGGAATCTAAACGAAGAATCAATGATTCCTACAAAAAAAATCCTGATTGACAACTCCAAAAGTCCCACAGATGCTCCATCTACTACTGCAATGAAATCACAATTTGCGGGGAAAACTACTAGTGATACCACCTGGGAGGACTTGGATCCAGATTCCCCAACTAGGAACTCAACCGCGAAAGTATCTACAGTGAAAACAGTAAATGCTGTTGGTGGGGGTATCAAGCCATCATCTTTGGGACAATTCCAATCCCAAAATTCTGCAGTTCCAAAATTCATTCAAGAAGCGGTAAATCCGAACTATTAAACATAGGCTTCGAACAGTTCAGGATTTGCCAAGTTTTCTTCATCCACTACTGGATCCTTTCTCGCATCACCTGCAGCAAAAACAGGGGTATCTCAGTCATTTGCACAACTTTTAAGCACCCCTACAAAAGATTTGAAGGATTCCACTCTGAATACACCGTCAAAGTTGATTACTCAGGTTAAAACAGTGAGTTTAGATCAAAACCCAGCATTTCAGATCCAGGACAGTATGTTATAGCAGTAATTGATACCTAATTTTAGGTATAACTGGAGAGGAAGGGGAAACTTTGTTATATTCTGTAAAATGATCGAAACTTATCATTAGACCCGATTAAAATTATTCTCTTGGGAAGGCGGTGAATGGCACGAGCGAGGAATAGGGTTATTAAAGATTAGTGAGATTTCTCCTCAAAAGAATAGATTGGGTAAAAATAATTGAAATTAATATCTGTAGTTATGCGAAGTGACGTTGTTCTCAGATTAATCTTAAACGTTCGTATTCAACCTGAAATGCCTATGCATTTAAGAAATGAGCAATATGTAGAATTTGTTGCCAGTGAAAATGGGAAGCTGATGAAGTTTTTGTGCAAGTTAAAAAACAATTCTGTTGCAACGCAATTCAAGGAAGCACTTGCTAAAGCAACTCCTCCATTGATAAAATCAGATGACAAGGTTGGTAGTCCAGTCAAAGATGTCTCCAAAGTGACAACTCCAGATGCCAAAAAGAAATAATATAACATATTTGTTGAATAAATTTAGATTTTCTATTCATTCTGATCATAGTGTCAGACGAGTTTAGGGTGAAGAAAAAGTTCATTCTTTCGTGACGAAACTACCTTGAACATATTCCGTAATCTTACCAAAATAATACAACTATTTGAAGATGTTTGAGAGGAGTGTTACGGATTTGATTAGAGGGATTAGAACGAATAAAAACAACGAGGATAAATTCATTCAAAATGCACTCTTGGAAATACAAAAGGAGGTAAAACTGGATTTGGATATCAAAACGAATGCAATCCAAAAATTATGTGCTGTATCATATTACAAAACTTATCTTTAGCTACATACAATGGGATTTGATATGTCTTGGGCATCCTTCCATGTTATTGAAATAATGTCTTCCCCAAAATTGGCACATAAAGTATAACTCGATTACTTTGACCATTAGAAAGTTGGATATTTAGCTGCTGCCCTATCGTTCTCGGCAGAAACAGATGTCATAATGTTATGTACCAATCTTATCAAGAAAGTATGAATAACATCAAGCTTATGTGCTAGGATTTAGCATCAAACGATATTACAGAAACAATTATGGCTCTACACACACTTGCCCAAATTGTTACTCCAGATTTGGCTAGAGATTTATACATGGGTAATTTAAATTCAGTTTTAATCGAAAAGATGTCCTAGCAATGTTGAATCATTCACATGCATATATCCGAAAACGAGCTCTATTAGGTCTTGATTTGAATGATTAATAACGTAGTATTATACAGTATCTTCCTTCAATACCCTCAAGCACTCAGTGTTTCATTCCCGAGATTGAAAGAGAAGTTGGAAGATGAAAACTCAGGGGTGATATGTACGGCAGTTACCGTTATCTGTGAACTAGCAAAACGAAACCCAAAAGCTTATTTACCTTTAGCACCTCAATTGTTTTCGCTATTAACATCCGGATCAAACAATTGGATGTTGATTAAAATAATCAAATTGGTATTCATCAGCTATTATGTTTATATTTTAGTTTGCTTCATTGACTCCATTTGAACCAAGACTGATAAAGAAATTAACAAATCCAATTATTAAAGTTATTGAAAACACTCGGGCTATGTCAGTAGTCTATGAGTGTATACAAACATTGATTGTTGGAGGAATAATTGAAGCAGATCAATCTGAAGACGATAGTTTAGCAAGATTATGTGTATCCAAATTGAAAATATTTTTAGAACAATCTGACCAAAATTGTTTGTTTCCTTATTTAACATATCAGTAAAATATTTGGGGTTGTTTGCATTGGGAAAATTGTTAAAAGTTCGACCAAAAGCTGTTGCTGAACATCGAGATATCATTTTAAAATGCCTGGAAGATGGTGACGTTAGTATAAGAATGAGATCTGTAGAGTTGATATCTGGATTGGTATAAGCTCACATTCTCATTCATAGGTAAACAACAAAACTCTCTTTGGAATTGTGAAACGATTGCTTGTTCATTTATCAGGATATGACTCAACAAATTTACTATCAGATGAGGTGGAATATCGTTCATTGGTTGCTAAAACAATTATTGCAGCTTGTAGCAATGATTTGTATAAGCATTTAGACAACTTTGAATGGTATATTGAAGTTCTAATTGATCTAACACACTTTCCTGGACTCAACGTTGGACATCTTGTACGTGATCAGTTAATTGATCTTTGCGTTCGCGTGAAAGATATAAGATCGTTCAGCATTCAAAAATTGGTAATCCATTAGTGAATTTACAGAATCAGATACCTTTATTGTCCGATACCAAGGTGATAGCATCGGTGAATCAACCATACAACATGTGTCAAGTGCTTGAAGCTGCTGCTTGGATTTGTGGCGAATATTTCAAGTAACCACAGCATGCTAATTAAATTTAGTGAGGAGATTGAAACTCAATTGTTATTGGAAACTCTTTTGTCCTCAAACATATCCGTATTGCCATCATCAGTTCAAGTTGTTTTCCTATTCAGTTTCTTCAAGATATTCACTAAATTTCCTAAAACCGTCACCACAATTCAGTTAGAGGCTCATATGATGCAACTGGACATATTCATCAAATCTCCTGATATAGAGGTGCAAGATAGAGTAATATTTGAATATTTGATTTTTCTAGGCATCTTTAGTGAAGGAATTTGTGAATGACCACTTTCAACAATTGGAAAAACTTCACACGCCTGTTGATAAAAATAATCCTTGGTTTGAGGAAGGTGAAAAGAATGGTTATCCATGGTCATATCCAGCAATGCAAAGTATATTTACTGGAGAACTGAATGTTGTTGCTCAACGAGCTCAAGAGAATATTCAAGTGCCTGATGACCTAGACTTGAACACATGGTTGCTTGAACCAACAGTAAACGAATTTAAAAATCTTTTCAAGAATGTATTACATTTGGAGCAATCTAATCAACAATCTAACTCTAACGTAAGCAATGTATTTTTGATGATAGGGAACCGAAAATGAGAATGAACGGTTAAGAATTGACCCATTTTATCTGGATTCCGATACAAGTCCAATGAAGAGTGCTAAATTAACAGCACAAGAATTTGAAGATCAAATTCCAATTGTTCGATTATCTATTGATGAACCACTTATGATTGAAAGTAATTCAGATGGCAGATTGAATTCCGTCTTACAAAGACCAAAACCAAAGAAATATGAATTAAATACTGCTGAGGATGGTGTTGAATTTGAAAATATCCCATCTCCTGATAAAGTATCTAAAAAGAAAAAGAAATCTTCCAAAAAATCAAAAAAATCCAAGAAAATAGTTGAAGAGGAAGAGGAACTTGTAATCGAATTGGATGCAAAATAGTATTATGGAACTAATATAAGCCATGAGAATGGTGTCAAATCAAAGGTTGTGTGCAAATACCGAACTAATTGAGTTGATTCCAAAACAATAGAAAAACGTCAAAATACTAACACTTTAAAGTTTTTATTGCTTCAAGACTGAAATCATGAATTCTTCCAACACATCTACAATAGCAGTGCCCAAAACACGAACTGATTGCTGAGTCTTCCAACCCTCATCTGATGCTTGACTAATGGATTGAGAAATACAGCGAGCAGTCACCAATCCTTTTTCTGAATCACATACTAGGCTGCAATAGTAAGATACATGAGTTTCAGTATCAGTAATCATTGATTCAATAGATGTTGTAAAAGGTTGAATGACGAATAATGCTTTACGATTCGAAGAATAATCAGTATTTGCTTGGTTTTGTAATTTTTCCAATGTTACCTAAATATAAATTAACAATAACTTACTTCAGCTAGTGATACTGCCTGCTGTAGACTAGTGGCTAAGATTGGGTTAGGATCTTCGATAAAAATCACATCTACATCATCACACAGTGGTGTTGTGTTATGATATGGTGCACGACGTTCTAGCCACATTTCAGTTGCACTCTGTTTACAATGGATTAAACATTGATGTCGTAGTTTCGTGTCCATTAAGGACGCACCAAGGTAGATCCCAACTTTTCCTGGGAATTTAGCAGGAGTTCCCTCGATTGGTGGAGCAACAAGTTTTGCTAAGTAAAGTTACAATGTTACTTAATTACATAATTTTTGAATTTCGGGAACCAGACCTTTGACAGTTTCACTTGATCCCACAACTTGAGCTGCTGTACCAGCAAGCTGTTTGGCATTTTCCAGTCCTTTCGATGCAGTATTCCACACACTATTCCATGACCATCCTCCATCGTCTGCGCGATTCTCATTGTTTATAATTGGCTCTTGTGCTATCGGTTCGGGCATGTTTGCACCGGGTGGTAATGGTTGGAACGATGGTACATAACCAGTTCGTTTAGCTTTTTGGGTTGGTGACTTCTGTTTTTGATGCGGAAGATTATTATGAACACTAAACACTGGTGGTGGTGCGAATCCTGACGTTTGAGTGGGATTAACAGGAGGTGCGAATGATGAATTTGGAACTGTGTTTACGTTCGATCCTGGAGGCGGGGTTTCATTTGGAAAGAGTGGAGGATGAGTGGAATGTGCACTGGAATAATTATTGACTGGTGGGGGAGCAAAATTATTACTGGAAGGGGGATAATTGGTAGATGGTGGTGAAGCATAACTGGTAGTTGAAGGTGGTGGTGGAAACGTTTGTTCTGCATTTGGTGGTAAATTAACTGGCTGGTATTTTGATTGACTCACCGAACCTGTTCCTTCAGGGGTGAATTTTTTAAATGATGAGGTGGAAGTCTGTTTAGCCAAAGCTGGAATGGTTGAAGGAGGTTGTATATTGGCAGATTTAAATGGATAATTTTGATTAATCTGTGGACTAGATGAGGGAGAAGAATTTGGAGTAAACTTTAAATTAGGATTTGAAGGATTGTTCGTGTTGGGTGTAGTTTGTGGATTGGAAGGTTGCTTCAAAGGAGTAGCAGAAGGATTTCTAGAAGTACCAGGGGTGGATGATCCGGCAGTAGCCGATCTATTAAAGGGTACGAATTTAGGAGGTTGGGTCAATTTCGATGGTTGAGAGGTTGGTTGACTACTGACATTTAAAGTGTCCAAGGAATCAAGGAAACTAATTGTTAAATCAAACGATTGGATCATTACTCCATCACTTCTTTCTGAGTATCTCGACTGGTCATTGTACTAATAGAATTTTAGTTGTTATTAATAACTCCGTTGTGAAAATTGAAGATTTCATCAAATGTATGAATACGTGGCAATTCACTGAATTAACCGTAACATTAAATACGAATGATTTGATTTGATTTCTTAATCAATGTTTTGTAAATAATTCATAGGTTTATAAGTATAAAATATGGACAGTACAGTGTATTTATGGACTGTTTAGCTGTTTTATAGTGAACAATTTGATCATAAGTATACCAGTTTCTTTAATTGCTTGACAATGTTTGTTTGAAAGAGTTGATTGACAGTTTGGTGACTGGAAAAGTTTTGCTTTTGAGATGGCAAATCCAAATGAAGACACCGGTAAGACTCTTTGGTTTGATTGGTTTAGGTTTGAATTGTTTTGACTGACCAAAGAGTGGAATGATATTTTAAGAGAAAAGGGAATTATTCCAGAAATCAAAGAGGAGCAGATTATTGAATGGATTGATGAAGCGTAAGTTGGATTTGATTGACTTCTGGTAGCATTCAAGAACAACAATTCAAACCATTGGAAAAAAGAGATTTGGACGAATTGGATGAGTTGGAAGATGATGATTTGGAGGATGATCGCATTTTGGAGTATATATTTTCTTGTAATGTGTAGACATTATCGAAAGCAAAGGATGGATGCTATTAAATCACAGTTGAAAGCAGAGATTTTTGGATCTGTCTTGGAGATCACCAAACCAGATTATCAACAACAAGTTACAAATGCGTCCACGACTCATTGGGTGGTGGTATTTTTTACTCTAAAATGATTCATTATCAGGTTAATCTCTATCAAACATACATATCTGATTCAAAGTTAATGACTGCTATCTTGGATCGATTGGCCACAAAGTATAAGGCTACCAAATTTGTGAAAATCAAAGCTGATATGTGCATTGAAAACTACCCAGACAAGTAATTACCATTTTTACACCATTATACGAATTCATATATATAATTTCATCCAATCAGAATGTTAACTTTTTAGAAACGTTCCTACTTTATTGGTATATGGAAAAGGTGAATTACAACGACAAATCGTTGGACTTAGTACATTTGGAGGAAAGGCTACAACGGTAGAAAATGTGGAGATTTTCTTGAAAGGCTTAGGAGCTCTCTCTGGTGGCCAAAAGGTGGACGATGATGAAGATGAAGAAGAGAGGCTGGAAAAATTCCATATCAATTTCCATGGCAAGAAGCAAGTAGTCGAAGATGATGATGATGATTGGGATTAAGTATTTAATATAGTTGATGTCTATTTTTAAGTCATGTTTTTGTGACTTGGTCTTGTATTTATCCGAGTTTGACTGGAAAATCTTTTCCCAATAATGAGCAGTATCACGTACAAAGATGTACCATATTATGTCGCAGGGCAAGCAGGATCAAAGGTAGGGATCATCGTGATTCAAGAATGGTAAGCGAATGCTTCTAACTGGAAGGTGGGGTCTCAATCAACATATCAAGAATATGACTGGTCGTTTCGCAACTGCCTTGAATGCATTGGCAATTACTCCAGATCTCTACCGTGGTAAAGTTGCTACTGTTGCCGATGAAGCTAATCACCTAATGGGTACTTATATTGTTACTTAAAATAGGTAGCCTTGATTGGCCGAATGCTTTAGTTGATATCCGAAATGCCTGCGAATACCTTAAAAGTCAAGGATGCACCAAGATTGGAATTACTGGATTCTGTATGGGTGGAGCATTGGTATCAAACCAGATCGTTTTAATCTATATTAGACTATTGCATCATGTGTTCACATCAAGGAGATTAATGCGGGGTACGAACATTTATATTAATGACCATGGTAGATCATGTTTTTATGGTATCCCTCCAGTTGGATTTGCAAACCCCGCTGACCTTAAAACCCCTATTCAATTCCATTTTGGTGATAAAGATATGTCACCTGGATTCAGTGATATCAAAGTAACATCATTTTATTCACATTCAAGGCTGCGGATGACTTGAAAGAGACCATCACAAAAGCTGGACATCTGACTGTATCACAATTTCGACACGCAGATGGCAAATACGAAGCTGTAGCACGCCAAGGGTCAATTGCAGAATTTCATCGATATATTGATGGCAACCATGCGTTTATGAATGAAGAAGCTCCAGCTTATCCACACGATCCAGTTATTTGCAAGCTTGCTATGCAACATACTGTTGACTTTTTTAACACTTATTTAGTTTAAGATTGTCTTAAATATAACACCATTCATTAGCTATCATTTATATTGGTATTGATCTTATGGAAGTATTTTATTGTACAAAGGCATACTAATTATACTGGAAATCTTCTAATGAAGTACTTTCACATACGTGCTAAATAAGTTATAAGATTTCCAGTATAATCTGCTTGTCTTGTAATTTTACATTTTTTTCATCACAAGTTGAATCATGCCCAAATATTACTGTGGTAAAGATGGATCAATTGACATATAGACTACTGTGATATTTACTTGACACATGATTCACCGCGAGTGAGGAGAGATCATAATTCAGGTTGGAAACATAAAATGCATGTTCAGAATTACTATGCAGGTTGGGAATACAGATTTTATTGACTATTAGAATTGGATGGATATAAAGTACAGTCTATTATCAATAATATTACAAAAGCTTATGTCTATGCTGGATTGGGTGGATTTCCTGGTGATGGTTTTTAATCTAACAGTATTAGAACTCACAACGCCTGGTATGAGACAACAGAAACAAATGGCTCGCCCTCCAATGTTTCCCCCGGGAATGCCTCCAGGTGGATTTCCCAGACCTCCTCCAGGGATGTTTCCTCCAGGTGTTCCGTTAGGACCAAACGGATTCCCAATAGGCATGCCTATAGGTCCAAATGGAATGCCCATCTTACCACCACCACCAATGGGACCTAATGGAATGCCGATGTTTCCAGGAATGCCAATGTTCCGTCCTGGTATGCCAGGTATGAGACCACCAGGTCCTCCTGGGCCTCCACCTAAGAGAGATCTAGATAGTGCTGAAGGTCCCAACAAAAAGTTACGAACTTGAACTATTACAATTAATAAACCTGATTTGTATATCTCCACACTCTCATTAACATCAGTATTTGAATTGAACCTACTTTCACCATCTGTACGATGAATTTGAAGTACTTTAAATGAACACGTACCAATACAGATTAATTTCTTTTGTTAATTTTCCACAACATTTTCAATGGCCCCAATCAATGTTAAAATTAAATGTTCCAACGAATCCGCATTCTCGATATCGATTGATTCAGAAGCGAAAGTATTGGAATTAAAGGAAGGTAAATTGGAGTAGATTGATTGGAATACTTAGCCATTACAACTCACTTTAAAGATACTTCACCAACTGCACCTACCGATCAACGTTTGATCTTTGCTGGAAAAGTGCTTAAAGATGAAGAATCCCTGGCAGTTTATAAACTGAGTGAAGGAAATACGTAAGGATTCAACTATTGAATGTAGGGTTCATTTGGTACGAGCAAATAAGCCAAAAGCTGCTGCTCCTGCACCAGCTGCTGCTGCTTCTACCCCTGCTGTATCTTCTACCCCTGCTGCTGCTGCACCTCCTGTCAATCCTTTCAATATGTTTGGTCAATCCCCTCAAGGTGGTTTTCCATCCATGGGTGCTGGAATGCCGATGGGAGGTGGAATGCCAATGGGTGCCGGAATGCCAAACCCAGCTCAAATGATGAATGATCGTAATTATTGGTATTAATAATTTAAGCAATGTTTGCCACTATGATGTCTCAAATGCTTTCTAACCCTCAAATGCTGGATATGATGATAGCATCTAACCCACAATTAGCCGGAATGATCACTCCAGAAATCCGTCAACAAATGCGGGATCCACAGTTCCAACAAATGATGTGTTCGTTGTTGTTGATTACTAATCAGATTTAGCTAATCCGCAAGTCATTCAGCAAATGCTGCAAATGCAACAAATGATGGGTGGAATGGGAGGAATGGGAGGAATGGGGGCAGGTGCAAACCCTTTAGCCAATATGTACGGACAGAATCCTGGTAAGATCAGTTTATTGACACATAGCCCTCGGTGGTGGATTCGCTAACCCTTATGCAGATAATGCTGCAACTAGTCCACCTGCCGCTGGTGCAGGAACTGCTCCAAATCCAGCTGCTAACCCAATGTTTAATCCTGCTATGATGCAAATGTTAATGGGTGCAAGGGGAGCAGGTGCAGCTGCAACAACACCAAGCCAACCTCCTGTATTTTTGTATAATTCTTATGATAGGAAATACTTTATCAAACTCAATTGGCACAACTACAAGACATGGGTTTCTTCAATCCGACCGAAAATATCCGCGCGTTGCAAATGACTGGAGGAAATGTAGAAGGTATCTTTTTTACAGTGCTAATTATTTCATTAGCTGCTGTAGAGTGGTTATTTAGTCATCCAGCTGGCCAAATTTAGTTCTAGTATATGTCTCCAAAAAATAAAGATTTTCTAAAAATTAATAAGATTGATCAGTCGGTCTCGTTAGGAATCCATTGAATGTGGAAGGAATGGTCAGGTTGTCAACGTCATCGTGGAGTACCTAATAATTTTTTACAAAGTTGTACACTGATAACATCATGAAGATAAAAGACAAGAATAAAGTAAAAGATGCTGGGAAATCAAAGCCAATCGATATGACGTTATACACTCCTCATAACAAACTCAGATTAGCTGGTTTGAATTCTGACACGTCTCCTGTTCTCACTAAGCAGATAGCAGAAGAGGTTATTTAAATTCTATGCTAAATATTTCGATAGCTGCGTTCATTTTTTCCCATTATACAAAAGGAATCAATTGATTGGGATTTATTATATTCAATTGACCAACATGGAATATCCATGCGCACTGTATATCATTTTAAATAATTAAACCATGATGTAGTTAATCGGTCGAGGTGAAGAAGAACTCAATACTCCATGCATACTTGCTGTTAAAGTTGGACAAGGAAATGTTATTGGTGCGTACATGTCGGAAGCACCGAAACTAAGGAAAGGCTATTATGGGAACGGATCATGGTAAATCTGTCCTCTATTAACATCCTGTAGTTTTTTATGGAAATTCAACGACTCTACCAAACATTTATCATTATACCCTTCTTCTGGTGAAAATGAGCATTACCTTCTAAGTGAAGGTGATGGATTGGCCTTAGGCGGTGGGTAAGTGAATGATGGTAATAATTGCATACAGGGATAAGGGTTTTGGAATATGGATAAGTGAAGATTTATGCAGAGGACACACTATCAATTGTGCGACTTTTAAAAATGAACCACTTTCACCTGACGGTGATTTCGACATTATTGGATTGGAGTTATGGGCCATTCGAATGTGATTTACAAATAGTATTTAGTACCAATAATTGACAATCGTTTACGTAACATTAACCTAAATTATTCTCACAGGCATTAGAATAAATAGATTTCATGTAATTATCTTTGCAATTTTCATAATCAAATTGTTTATTTACCTCGATCTCTGATGTATAATCTCTGGTTTGTTCTTTTACGCGTTTCGAAGTAGGTGAATTTTAGTCGGTTTGGATGAATTACAGGAGGATTAATCGCTTCAATCAAACTTCTGCTATCTTCAAGTTAAACTTTAGAAGGTATTTGCGAAATCCCCTGAAATATGGATTGATTATTATCTTAATATTTGTATTCATTCCATTCATCATCAAGAAAACGTCGTCATTCGGAAACTACGAAACCATATCTTACTCTAATGGATACCCATTCTATCCCTATTCTAAGATTTACATTGAAAAGTCCAATCTTAACCCAACTCAACAAACAGAATTAAACGAAAAATTCCAGTCAATCTCATCTATGGTAAACTACACATTTCGATCTGATTATCTGAATAATTCTGATTACAATGGGTTTCTACTCTCATTTTCAAAGTTGGATGTGTCCACTTCAACCTACTCTTACAATTTAACCATTATTGGACAACAATCATTAACCAACTTATGGTTATGCGTCACACCAAAAGTTCCTTGCTATCTTGGATTTATGGATGCAAACGTGATTGCATACTATAAGCTGTTGATTGATAGTCTTTTGATTGGAAACGCGACTCAACAATACACTATGATATCCTATTACGATGTATACTTTAACATTGGAAAATATTTCAATTATTTTAATGATTGGTTTTTCTATGTTCTTGGAATGATGATGGTTGGAATGATGATTGAAGAACGAAAGAAAGGAATAAAGTTTGGTTTGTTCCAAACAGGAGTTTGGAGAAGCTCTTATTACGTTGGTACTTTGTCAGTTCCTTTTCTTACTGGTATTCTATTTGATATTCTGGCGATAGCTCTTACAATTGACGCTTGGACCGTTTCTTCTGCCATTGGGCCACTTATTATTTTTATCACTCTATCTAGTTTAGGATATCTAGGCTTCTTTTGGCTACTGTCTTTTATCTTTGATAATGATAAAAATGCTTATGTAGTGGGTTTGATCTACGTTGCAGGAGGTTCAATTATTGATGCAATGAAGCAGGATGTATCGAGACTTCCAAGAGCCGTGATTGGACTTCTATGCATTAACCCAAGAACCGCATTGTCCATGTATGTTTATGCATCAGGGTTCAGTTCAAACAACGGATTTTCTAATGAATCTATTCCAATAACAGCACCATCAGGTAATACGGATTCACTTTCTAAACTAAGTTAATATGTTGGTTTTCCTTGCGGTTCTTTGGATCGTCTTGATCTTCAGTTGTTGTGTATACCTAGACTGGTTACAAGTCAGCAAAGACGAAACTAGACCCATTTATTACCTATTTACTCAATTTATAAAGAAAAATGTTGCAAAGGTCAATGATGAAATAGAAATTCAACGAAAAATTGAAACATCAGAGGTGTTTGAATTGGATGCATCGAAGAAAGTCCAAATCGAGTCACTTAGTAAACGATACACTGGATGCGCTACAAATTCATTGACAAACGTCAGCTTCGAGTTTGCTAAAGGGGAAGTTTTTGGACTTTTGGGATTTAACGGTGCTGGGAAGTCAACATTGATTAATGCGCTTGTTGGGGTTATTAGTCCAACTGCTGGTAGTATCAAAGTTTTTGGATTGGAGGCGAAATCTAATCGTATTTTACCCTATTTTGATCAACTAGGTTATCAGATTGCAGCAAATACTGGAATTTGTGCACAAGATGATATATTATATGACAACTTGACTGCTAGAGATCATCTATACTATTTCGGACTAATGAAAGGGGTTGAAGCTGCACAGATCCACAAGACCATTAAAGAACTGGACACTGAATTGGATTTTGGAAAGTCTTTAGACACTCCTACTTCAAAGTTATCTGGAGGCCAAAAACGGAAACTCAGCCTAGCTTTAGCTTTTATTCATGATCCTGAGTTAGTAGTACTTGACGAAGTGTCTTCTGGTGTTGATCCCGAAAACAGGAGAATATTTTGGAAGTTTATACAATCAAAAAAAGAAGGGCGTGCAATTCTTTTATGCACACATTTTATGGATGAAGTAACTTTCATTTTTCTTAATAGTTAGGCTGATATTGTTGCAGGTCGTAAGGCAGTATTGAGCCAAGGACAACTCATCTGCATAGGAAGCTCAGAATATCTAAAATCACAGTATAATACCGGATATACATTAACTGTTATTAAAAATGGTGAAGTGGACAATAATATTTTCCTGGAATGGTTCAGAGTGCAAGGCAATGCGGCAAAATTACTCAAGTCCACCAAAGAATTTTCTCAATTTAAATTATCAGATCTGAAGTTAATTCAGAAATTTGAAACCGATTCTATCAAAGATACGTATAAATCATTTTCTGTAAAAGAGAATGGACTTGAAGCAATTTTTTCAAGTCAGGAATTGGTTGATGAAAAAGAACTGAATCTGAGCAACGCAGATCAGGAACGTCTATTGAATTACCTCAGCAATTTTTCAAAAATTTCTTTGTTTATGAAAACTAAATTCTACTTCAAATTTGAATTGAAAAAAACACTTGCGAATGTACTGGAAATTTACCTAAATCTATTTATTGCAATTGTAGCGGTAACAATACTATGGATTCTCTTTCACCCATTTTCACCGCCAGCTGTAACAACAGAAACTATCAATATGAATAGTGCGATTTTGGAAAAATTAGTGCCAAATGATGCAGTTATGGAAACAGACATTGTAGAGTTGTTGTCAAACAGTCGGTTTGTACCATTTGGAACGACAGGATCACGTCTAAATCTGGGCAATATAACTGTATCGGAAGATAGATATTTAATATCTACCCATCAGAGTATGCCCGGTGGTGTTTTTCTTGCTGCTCAAGCATTGGTTAAATCTGATAAATTACAATCATCACTCGAATATTTAAACGTGAATCTACCAAACTATCAAAGGCCAGTAGACACCATCTTTATTGGTATCATCGTTCTGCAAATTTATTCCGATATTCTCCAAAGTCTTTCTGATTTGGTATTTGAGTCAAAACAAAAAATCAAGTATTTACTTTTGACTAGTGGTGTTCCACTGATCAGTTATTGGATTGTCACGCTATCTCGAAATTTTTTACTTGTCATACCCATTATTGCTATTGCAACCGCTGCAGTGCCCACTTCATATCCAATCCCACCAAATTACATTTTTGTGTATTTGCTTCAAACAATATTTTTTAGTGCACTTTTGGGATCAATACTAACAAAGCCAATGCTGAAGTTGTCCATCTTTGTGGTCAGATTTATAGGGATACTTGTATTAATACTTGTTGTCATTGTAGGACCACTTTCGAAATGGACAGAAAAAGAGTATAAAACGGTTTCACTCATTATGATTTGGTTTTCACCTTGGTCTCCTATATCAGCTGTTTTACTAGAATTAGGCAGGATCACTAAATTAAGTGAAAATAGCATGCTCTTGGAATCTGCTCTTATCTATCTTTGTTTATTCTTCTTGTTATTTGCAATATGCGAAATGAATCACTTGCTGATTAAACGTGTAGATAACGTATCTGGCTCATTTATTTCTATTTCAAATGTAGTGAAACGGTTTGGTTGGAAGATTCTAAGAACTCACAAGGTGGCAGTGTCAAACTTAAACTTGGAAATAAATAAAAATGAGTTTGTAGCTCTTCTTGGACCCAACGGGTGTGGTAAAACTACGGTATTTACTATTAGCTTACAGTTAGACTCTTTCGATGTTGACGGGCCAATGTCGTCCAAGTAGTGGAGCAATTCACGTCGATTCTTTTCATGTTACAGCTCAAATTTTAAACGTTATTCCAAGAATTGGTTACTGCCCTCAGTTTGACGACCTTTTAATCAGCAACATGACTGTTGGAGCACATCTGAGGTTTTTTTGTTCCATGAATGGCCTGAAGGATGATGTTGCCGAGGGTTTTATTGATTTATTACTCTTAGCATACGGCATATCTAAATTTAAAAATGTTAACTGTGGTAATCTCTCAGGAGGAACAAAGAGAAAAGTGTCTACTGTCATAGCAACTATGCTTCCAAGATCTTTGATTGTTCTAGATGAGTCATCTACTGGCTTAGATCCGCTAGCGAGACAAAAGTTGTGGAATACTGTTACATTATTAAACAAAGATCGTACAACTATTATGACAACTCATTACGTAAATGAAACATCAGTATGTGATCGGATTGCAATTATGGCATCAGGCAATTTGAAGGGATTTGATACAGAACTAGCTTGGACAACGTCTACTAAGGGTTATCGAGCATCTATCCACTTTTCAAAACCTGTCGATAATTTTGTTGCCTTTTGCAGACAGGAAATTTTCAATAATGAGGAAGTAGAGATAAAAGTGAACAACGTTTTAGGGAGTGTAGTTTTGACTGAATTCAAAGATTCAAAGATTTCATTTGGTACAATTATCACTAGATTAGAGAGTCTGAAGGATAAAGGAGTTATTTTATTCTACTCAATCGGTAGGATGGATCTTGAGGACGTTTTCCTTACACTCTGTGAAGATGATACATCTAAATAAAAAAATGATCTTTATAACTTTCACTTTGCGCGTAAGCTTAAATTCATGTCTGTCTTCAGTTGGGTTGGTAACAATACAGCACGAAATTTTCACCTTGTCAATAATGGCTCAAAAGTTGGCCAAAGTCATCACCAATTCTAAAGATAATGATTATGATGTTTTATCAGCATCATTGCAAAGCTCTAATTTACCAAAGTTGCCTTCGCCAACGACCAGATTTGAAGAGGCCAGTCATGAAATAATCGAAATTTCCAGTGATATAGATATGAAGATAAGAAAAGTACTAAATCAAGAACAAGATCTGACTACTTTTAATGTCATCAAATACGTCAACGAAATATTTCCTGATGAAGAATCAATTTCAAAAGTCGATTCTATCCTTTTAAAGTTAAAGAACCAGATATTTTTACTAGACTCTCAATTAAAATCGCTTGTTCAAGAAAAACAAACCACAATCAATCAGCAGTTGGTAACCCAAATTCAGACAGATATGAAAGTATATATTTTCCACTTAAATTTAGAACCTTGTCGCTAAAATAGCAGACATAAAGTCAAAAGCTTCAGATTGTGAATCAACTGTGTTAGAGATTACAACTGACATTAAATCACTGGATCAAACTAAAACAAATCTTTCGATGACAATTGGATTATTAAACCGGATTCATGTTACAGGTAGATTAAATCAAGGTTTTATTTTTCAAAGTTCATGGAATTGAGTACGTGAAAGGTTTAGCAAATAGAAAACAGTATGAGCAAATGGCAGACGTGTTAAGAGTATTTTGAGTGGATCATTAACGCCTTATAGTACCTTGTTCCTTCAATTGCCCCACTAAAGGAATACCCTAATGTACAACAAATTGTTTCCCTTTGCGATAGATTTAATGGTTTTCAAAACGAAGTGAAGAAATCAATTTTTAGTGAATTTGAAAGCGCATTTCATGGTGGTACTTATTCAAAACAGGTAGAGCTACTTCATAGCTCATGCATTGTTTTGGAACTGCTGGACTCAAATTGGAAGTATCTGATTCTGTTTAACATTCCTAGGGAGCAATTAATTAAGTGGTATTGCGACCTACAACTTGCTGATTATTACAATATCTTCCGAAAAAATCCAGAGGTATTGGGAAATTGAGTGATAATGTAGGTTGCCGGGTTGCAAGATGTCTCTCGCCGATACTCCTGGCTGAAGAGATTGCTAAAGAATTACGATGAGCAGCATGCAAATTTGTTTCCAGAGTCTTGGGAGATGGGTCAAAGATTTACTCTACAGTTTTGTAGAGAAACTAATCATGATTTATCAGAGGTGATGACTAAATCTGAAATGGAAAATAGTTTCGATACCAAATCAATGTTACAAGCAATACAAACCACGTTAGATTTTGAATCAAAAGTCATGTTTCGATTTAACATCAACCCTACTGCAGAAGCTACTTCTCCTTCGAAAGCTGTGGATGTAAATTCTAGTTTCTATCGAGTCATCACCAGTTGCTTTGATCCATTTCTGTGGCATTACGTGGATATGGAGGATCAGGTATTAAAATCAAAGTTTGAAGGATATAACAAATCTCTCGGGGAAATTGAGGACGGAATCTTTTCTTCAAGTGTAGAATTGTTTTTATTCTATAGACAGACGTTTGCGAACTGTGCAAAATTGTCAACTGGAAAGCCTTTTCTGGATTTATGCAAAATGTATCAAAAATGGTTAGACATTTATAAAGATGTGTTGCTGGGCAAACTGTTCAAGTATTTTTGTCAATGTATTTATTTTATAGGGACGAGAGACGGCCACTGTCTCCCGAAGATATAACTTTGGTTTGTGGCATTATCAACACAAGTGATTATTGTAATGGAACCAGTGAACAGGTAATCAATATTCTCTGATACAAAAGCTTGAAAACAAACTTGGAGAAACTATTGATGAGAAAATGAAGACATTGGTGTCTTTCAGTGCAGAAATGGAAGGATTTTTAACGTAAGATATACTGGTCTAACATAATCCGTAGCACAACCGCAACGGCTATTCAAAGTTTGGTGAAAGGCATTGAAAATACTCTTGAGCCAGCCTTCAATCTCATGAGTAAAAAATCATGGTCAAGTTTAGCAACTGTTGGCGATCAATCTGAACATATTACGATGATCGCTGGTATTTTGCAAACAAATATTCCCCTTGTAAGAAAGCAAATTGCTAGTCAAAAGTTTTTCAGGACCTTTTGCGACAAATTTGTAGAGTAATAGTCAATGGTATTCATTTGTTAGGTCCTTTTTGACAAAATTCTTGAACAATATCTATAATCGATGTAAGCCTATGTCTGAAGTGGGGGCCGAACAAATGCTATTAGATACCCACTCATTGAACAATATTTTAGTTGCAATGACAATGCTTGGAGTGGAAGAAAAAACTCAACCTCCGCCATCATTTATGAAAATTTTGGCACGATGTGTTTCTAAAATAGATCAGTTATTGAAAGTAGTTTTAAGGCCTCATGATCCACCAGACGCGATGGTTGAAACATACTTGCTTCTCTTTTCAGAGAAGTCAGTTACATCTTTCCAAAAAATATTGGAGTTAAAAGGATTGAAGAAGGCTGAGATTACAACAGCAATTGATTTACTCAATCAAAAAGCTCCCCCGGGCTCTTTGTCGAAAGTTGAACCTGTTCAACCAAGTGGCAAATTCGAATTTAGGAATTTTTTCAACAAGTAAATATAATAATTTAAACAAAATTCACAGCTTATATATTTTCTAAGGTCTCCATGTAATAACATCTATCGCTTGTTTGGCAGCTAAAGCAACGTGCTGATTCTTTGAGTTCTTGACTAAATATTGTAACTAGCCATAAAATTAAAAACAGTTTTATACCTTATCCAACGATTGATGTAATTGAAATCGACCTCGATATTCCTCCGCGCAGTTGGTTATTGCCTATAGTTAGAAGTTTAGGTTTGCAATACCTTTATAGAGTTTAATTGAACCAATTCATTATCATCGTCCAATAATTTACTTAGTACCTTTACCACATGTTCACGGACAAGAATTCTTTTGGCATCACAGTCAATACTAATGCTGAAGATGAGTCAAATGATTTTATGATACCTCATTAATGCACCTGAAGCCGCTGCTCGAATCGATGCATTTACATGAGACAATAAATCAGCAATTACTGTAATAGTGTTCAAACTACAAGCTAAACGTTTGCATTCGTGGTAGAAACTACTAATAAGTAATTTAAATCATACCATAGCATCATAATACATTGACAAGCCGCAACTTGAACTTCCACAATAGCACTATGTTCTGCAACTCGTGTAATGACTTCCAAAGTTTTTGATTCAATAGCTGTTTCTGGCATAAAAGTTTCTGGACCCAATCTTAAACAATTATAAACAGTGTTCAAGATATGAACCTGAACATCTAATCTTTCATTTGTAACTTTTGAAATCAATACTTCAAAAAAACGTCCTTCTAAAACCAAAATAACCCCTAGAGTCAAATATTTGATTAACGTACCTTGAGGTTCTGTAGTAATCATTGAGAATGTTTCATGAATATGTTTACGTACCAAATCATCATGATCATTAAACTACACAGAATTTAATATTTTTGAGTTACTATTTTAGCCATTTTAATAATATTGGAACGTTCAGATAAAATTGCATTTCGACCAATTGAATGAGTAGACAAAATCATCAATGCTTCCGTAGCTTTTTGTCTACATGTAATATTATCTGATGGTAAAAACCCAATCAAATATTCAATAATGTTTTCCGATATCGCTTGTGATATATTTTGAGTCGAATGAAATAATTCTGTCAAGCATACTAATGCACGTTGTTGTTGTAATAATTTCGTTGATTTTAAATCATTAATGAGATTCGGAACTGCTTTTCTTCCATATGATAATTGAGATGTGATGGGATTGGCTAATTGTGGAATGGTAGCAATTAGTAATGCACTAGCATCTCCAGGCTTTCGTGGTAATGATGGTTTATTACCGATATCATAAATAGTTAGTTTCTTTGGAACTGGTAAGACTGCGTCTGGTACATTGGTTGCAGTGTCTGTCATCTCAGTAACGTGAAAAAAGTTAATATTGAAAAACGCGTTGGAACAATGAATGACATTGATTTTAGGTCAATTCTTTCTCTATTTGTAGGAAAAATAATAATAAAGAATCATTATCAAAACTCTAATTTATTAATTCAAATCACTGTTGTACACCAGGTTTACTCAACGGACTACATTCCTGCATCGTCCCCATTACTTGCTCATCATGTGTCAGTGAGTTTACAGAATCCTTGGATCTTTTCCCCTTGAAAGCTTCAAACCCAGGTAATGGTGACATCACAGCATTACTACAACTGGGCAATTTCTCTAGACTGGTATGAACTGATATTCTGGGATTTCTGCCATTAAGTTTGGGGACGCGAGATGTTTTAGGGCTATTAAAACCTTCGGTGGGGCTAAGAATCATAGACCTAGCCAAACTTTTCCGATCTTTTTGAGACAATTTTCTCGATGTTGAACTATTTTCTTCCACTATTTCATCAAAAAAGGCATGATGAGCCCGTTCATTCGGCTTTGAGAACTTTGGAGCTTTAAAAGCTGCATTTTCACCATTAATTACTATAGATTAACAAATCAAGGAATTTACATTTAGACATGATAAAATTGTATAACGAATCTTTGGAATGAAAGACTGGTGGGTTAGGTAATGGAGGCCCAAATTTAGGCACATCTACGTTCGAAGTTACTGCAATTCTATATCCAACCACATTAACACCTTTAACTTGTACAATCTCTTTCTTGACCACTATAAACACATGAGTGAACTGTGTCTTGAAGCTCTTGGGATCAAATTGAATTTCACCATCTAAATATACAATGACGATAATATCTGGTAAATGAGTCGATTCACTATGTTACCGTTTCCTATATGACGTTTACGTTCGATTTGTTGTACATCTTCTTTACTGAACGGTAGCAGGGTAGCGCAATGAAAAATAACATCATTCTCTTTCCAATTGTTTGTAATCATATGTGTCCCTGTTCGGCCGTTATGTGGATCTAAACCACCTGTGAATCCATGATACCCTTTAAGTTCGACTTTAGTCCCCAGGTATGATAAAAACGTTTCATATTCTTCACTACCGGTTTCTATAAATATTTAGTATAGCTCATACGGATACCATTGCTCAAATATTCATTGTCGGTGGTTTGGCCTGGCTTACACAAGATGATTCCAAATTTGAATTTTTTTCTATACTAGATGGTCAAGTAATAGACACTTTACACTTAATTCATCTAATTTTAATATCTTGGCTTCTAAAGCATCATTCTGTTCAGCTTGTTTCAATTTCGACAAGTTAATATCTCTATCCAATAATTGAATGACTTGTTTTGTTGAAGTTTTACGACTCAAAAACGATTTCTTTATACTATTCGATCGCAATTGTTCACGTTTTTCCGGATGCTAATATCAATAATGTTATAAATTACATCTCTAGCACGAAAAATGCAATGGTAAAGTCCTTCTTCAGTTGCATCATCTCTTTTCATTGATATAATAACGGGTCCCCATTTATCTAGTACTCCAATAAACGTAACATGCTCTGATGATGAGTTTATATTGACACAAACCTTGTTTGAAAAAGTATCTTCGATAGTAGGTACAATCAGTGACATGCTCCAATGTGCAATCATGGTACAATAAATCTTGACCCATTGTGAATGGACCATCAAAGTAAGATTCTTCCTTAAACCCTGCAACATTTTTAATCATCATCTACCAATTAACAATTCAAACTTACCTTATTAGTCGGTTGATACTTTTTCATGAGTGTATCCAAATCTGTATTTAAACGTTCAATTAACCGTCTAAAATCTTCTGCATTTGTACTTTGACCATTACCAAGTAAAAACTCTGTTGTCATTAAAATCTCATATTTCAACAAATCAACACCATCACGTTTCAAGTCCACCACCACCGATAGATTACCACTGCAATCCATCACTTTACGAAGATAATCACGGACATTTCGGAACCCTGCTACAAATTCTTGATGTAAAGGTATACGAGAATCCTGTGAGATTGATTTTAACCGATCACAAGATTGAATGATTTTGATGGAATTGAGTTTAGTTTGGTTATAGTAATGTTGAATGGTTTCAGATTTACGATCATCAATGATAGCACTGACGAGAATATCACTATTGGGAGTATTCACAACTGGGGTTTTGGAGGATTCCAAACTAGGCGATGCTAAAAAGTTTAATTGATTCATATTTGTTACTGGTACAACTACTAATATCTAATCTTGGTAATCCTGTTTTTTTCTCATTGACCTTTGTTTCAATCGGTACTGGTTCTGAAACAATTTTATCTGGACTTTTCACATCATCGTTGGAACCATTAACATTATTGGGATGAATATCCAATTCTTGTAATGATTTTTGATTTGGTTTTTTACGAATGATTTGTTCATGTTTGGAAATAGGTAGTAAAGACATACGTTCTTTAATATTTTTCATTCTTGGAGTTGAGTCTGTAGTTGGTGACATGGAACCATTATGTTCAGATTCATCCAATTGACTAGGTGAAGTGGTGACATCTCCATTTTTACCCATATCCTCTTCCAATCCTTTCAAAACTGACTGACTGATCGTTTCTGTAACATAAGATTATGATGTTATACCTAATTTGGAAACTCGATCACCTCTACTATTCAATTTTAAATTACCACTTGAGAAAGATTTCTGTTTTTCATGTGATATTTGAGGAGGTGAATGAACATCATTTGTAGATCCGGTAGTGGTAATGACAGGTGGAGAACTTTTACGTGATAATGATAATGAAGCTCTCAATTTTGAGAATATTTTCGTATTATTGGCACCATTAGTACTATCCATATCCTCTTGTGTAGGTTTATGAACATTACAAAACACCTTTCCTTTAAAAGTAAAACAATTGTTTGGATTCAATATTCGTTTACAGGAAGTACATTTAAAACACTATAGATTAAATAGAAAAAAGAGTACCGTTTTATGGTATGTCACCGAATCCATTGAAATCTCCTCCGTCACATAACTTAGATCTGTTTAGAACGCTTATTTAATTATTACCCTTACACTGTACGACAGCAACGAGCACACGTTTTCTCTGATTCTTCCATACACTTTAGATTCGTCTACAATATGTTTAGAAATAAACTTTTTTTGAAATTCTTTTTCGTGGAGAATTTGATTGTCAGAATGGTAAACAATATCCATGGATGTTTAAAAGTGATTTTTTTAAAAATTCTTTCCTTTATTGATTGGTTTATAGTTACGTGAATGTTCATTAGACGGGATGTTAGTTTCTCCCTTTGCAATTGATGTCCGTCTTTATTCTTTAGAAATAATTTAATCAGAATCATGGATGTATTTGCACATCCATGGACTTGTTATCAAATGATACTTGTATCAACAATCAAAATGAAAAAGTGTAAACTATAAATACAGTAGTCCATTTTACGCGACTTTGTAATAGTTCCTACATAACTAATACCGGTTGCAACAGTATTATTTGAATTGGTCCAATTCAAATGCAAAAGTTGTACGGATTAATGATTGGGAGTTTATTTAAAGGGATTGAATAATCGTTTTAACAAATTCACAGAAAACCACACTTCTATGTTTACTAGTTTCCAAGACTTCAGCATGAGAAGCTAATTGTAATTCATCATCCAGAGTATGTTGGTTAGCTGGAGCCAAACCAAGTTCAACCTTGGCTTGTTCGATTGGAGAACGACCATATCCAACACTGACTTTATTGGTGATGAGAGTTAATCCCAAGACTTTCATTCCAGCATGTTTAGCAACAACCACTTCAGGGACGGTAGACATACCGACACAATCACCATGACAACCATCACGTAAGAATCGAGCTTCTGCTCTGGTTTCGAAAGAAGGTCCACATACAAAAGTGTAGACACCTTCACGGAGGGTAGAACCCAAATTAAGAGTGATACCAGCTTTTGCAGCTTTCACTCTTAGATCAAAATCGTAAGCATCCGATACTGGAGGGAAACGAGGACCGAAAGCATCAATATTATGACCGATCAAAGCATTTTGACCACCCATACCAGCCAGGGAAACATGGTCACCAATAATCATAAAATCACCCACATTAAAAGTTTTATTCAACCCACCGGCAGCGTTAGTGACGATGAGATTAGTACTAAAGAATGAGATAATAGTCAAGTTTTACGCTCCAAGTAATTTCATAATTCTGATAGGAAAGACAGAAAGAACAGGGGAGTGACCTAAGGGTGAGAGTCAAGGTAAACAAACCTTCATAAACGTGCATTCTACCTAGCATACATACGGTAGGAACGCCAGCAATAGTACCAAAAACGAATTTCCCAGCATGTCCTTGAACTAAATGGGTGTGTTAAAAAGGAAAAGAGTACCAGTAGAATGAGGAAAGTGAGGGATATCAGCATAATTGAACTCGATTTTATCAGCATCAAAGCAGTCAACCAAACCACCTAAACCAGAGCCACAAACGACACCTAGTGAGATAGACTGTAAGGTAGGAGGTAAATGAGATCTGAGGTAGTCGACGGAAGCCGAGTAAGTATTGTAGTCAAAGTAGTTTACTGAATAAGAGGAGTTATTTGAAGAAGCCATTTTAAATTTCAAGGGGTGAGGAAATCTTGTAATTTTATATCGATGAATAGCATCACGGGTTAGCAGCCACTTGAGAGACGGATCGTTATCATTTTGATGTTAGTAACCAAGTTAGTTATAATAACAGCAAGTATTAGTATTAGTAATAGTAGTAGTAATGTATTCATTAGCAAGTATTCATAGGGAGTAAAGAGAACTGTCTCTGTTGTAGCCTTTATATTTTTTTTGATTTCAAACATGAGACATCTCCTTTTCATTTATCTGGTGTCTCATGTCACATTGCTGTCATGTTATCAACCTCATTTTGGTAACGTTACTTTTAATTCATGTCACTAACTATCATACCACGCAATGAACTATATCACTAATAAAAAGAATCATATCACTAATACAATGAATCATATCACTAATACAAAGAATCATATAATATATCAAAAGAATCATATAATGTATCAAAAGAATCATATATTTATAAAGACTTTTTGCAAAACTCAGGATCCTTCGCTTCGGTCTTGTCGGCTGCTAATCCAACATACACTGGAAACCTTGGCACTCCATCATCAGTCAACTCTTGGCACTTGTACACTATCAAACTACCTACTTTATGTGGTTTCTGTCGATCCTTATCCGTCAATCCCGTTCCCACTTTAAATGTCTTGCCACTCTTCATTCGACAAAGATACGCTCCTAATGTCCCTACATGCTTACCAGTCTTGGCAATATCATGTCCTATTATCTCTGCTTCTCCATCATAAAATGTCTTGACTTTTAACAATGTGTTGGATCGACTACCAACATACTCGGATTTTGGTTTTCGAAGCATTAATCCTTCTCCTCCTTCTTCTTGAATCTTTTGTAACGCTTCTTGCATATCTTCAAGCCCTAAACACTCTCGATGCTCGTGGCATTTTATAAACTCGGGAAATCTACTCGTTAGTATTGTATTATTTAATTATGAAACATTATTTATATGTAATTTGCTTGAGATTGAAGAGTAGTGATATATATCATTTCTTGCTTTGCAAATAAATTGATGTAAACTACGTTACATATTGGTCATTACTAAATTCTTGATTTTAACAACCAAATTCAGTAATATACCTCCTATATGTCGTATAGAATGCATTTAGATTGATATTCGTCAATCTTGATTCTCTTGCTTTTCTAGTGAATGTGATTTGTAATACATTATGAAAACAAATTAGAAATATCTGACAAAATTTCAAATGAAGAAAGTAATTTAATCAACTTACTCAAGGTTCATCAGCAAATCCAGTCGTTTTTCAAACCCACCTGTTACAAACGGTGCATCAAAAACCTAGATGAGATAGAAAATGTATACTTGATATGTGATTGTATTCCAAAACGTTGATCCACTGGTCTTGACAATCGAAACAGTTTTTTGGAATTGTCCTCGACCACCAAACAATTCTCCATCAAGTGATATATCTTTTGGTAATGCTTCGATAAACCAATCTGGGGCCGGAAATGGATTTCCTAACCTACTATAGATCAATTTTCGTTTATGATCCCAAAAAGCTCGTACTCCATCAAGTTTCTCACTCATCCAATATCCTTTAGGATCAATATGTTCTTCCCATTTATTCGCCAACAATAGTTTAACACTATTTACTTTAGCACTGAAATCTCGGGTCGATTTGGTATCCCCACATCGGAAACTTTCATATTCTTGACCAAGCACTTGTTTTAGGTGTTTACATGTTCGCTTATCTACCGGTGCATTCTGTGTTTTCCATCCCATACATGTCTATTGTGGTTAATAGTGTATGCTTACACAGTAATAATGGTTACCAGTGTGTTTAATAGTGTAGCTGGAATCAGAAGAGTCTGATTTGACTTGCATTGTTTCTCCATCTTGTAATATCGTTTTTGGTTGGATTTCACTTGCATCTTTCCCGTTTTCAATCTCATCATTATCATCTTTTGGTGGTTGTGTATCGTTTGGTGTTGAATTACCAGGAATCATTTTTAACCAATCTTCTTCTGATATACATTTGATATTGTATTGTTTGGCTTTATCAGCTTTTGAACCAGCATCGAGACCTACGATGACCAAATCGATTGATTTTTTTATGGTTGCTGATACTGTATATCCATGGTCTTCTGCCTCTTTTGTTGCTTGTGCACGAGTCTTGCCTGATGGTAATGTGCCAGTAAACACTATTGTCTTACCACCTTGCAATGTTTGTTGAGGACTTTTTAATGGTTGTGTTTTCCTAGCTTTTGTTGGTTTATCTTCACTAGTATCCAATGGACGTTTATTTTGACTTGGTTTTACATCAGTGTCTTTGACAACAGTAGAAACACCATTGGAACCAGCGACTTGGATCATATCTAACCATTGCTCCTCAGTGATACATTGAATTCCCAAACTTTTAGCCTTTTCTTCCTTTACACCAGCATTCGCGCCAACAATGACATAATCCACCGTTTTTTTAATAGTAGCAGATACAGAGTAACCAAATTTTTCAGCTTCTTTTGTAGCTTCCGTTCTTGTTTTACCAGAAGGTAATGTTCCAGTGAATACTATTGTTTTCATTTTCAAAGATTGTATCAAAGACCTTTTGTTTTGGACCCAAAGTGGCTGTTTGAATCCCATACAACAACAGCATGTTCATGCATAAAGTTGAAATATCATTTTCCTTATAATAACAATCAAAAGATAAAAGCTCATGATGATATTCTAATATAATTTTCAATTCTATAGAATCAATTGATTGATGAACTTTGAATTGATATGAATTTAATCTAATGCAAATGATGGATAAGTTACTATGGAATTCATATCGACTTGAGTGATTTGGAAAATCAAAACTTTACAGATTGGAAATTCAGAAACATTTGCCACACACTTTTGTCTGACCCCATTTCTCAACTTTACAAAAAATCAAGTTAATGAGAAGACGTACTAAAAGATCCCGTAAACAAGAATCAACAGATGAAGATGATGAAGTCACTCGTTGTGTATGTGGTACCACTGGTAATTCATTAATGTTTTTAATTGTTAGAATCAAATTCAAATATTATGATTCAATGTGAAAGTTGTTCGGTTTGGCAACATTGTGATTGTATGAACTTATCTGCAAAGAAGTTACCAAAGAATTATTGGTGTGAAGAATGTAGACCAGATAATCATCCTTATTATCAGTAAGTTTTTATACTGACTCTTGTTTTTCAATTATCACTCTATTACTAACTCTAGTCTCTTTTTATATCTCTTGATTCGATTTGGTTGTCTCAATTCTTTTACAAACTCTTATTTCATTGGAAATGTTTGATTTCCAATTCTCACTCATTTCATATATACTTTCTCATTCTTACAACATCGACTAGAGCATTGATATACTTTTCATTTGAACTTGATCATCACTCCTTGGTTTAAACCTTTTTGTTGATTTCATGAAACTAACACCTTAGTAGATTATTCCAGCCAAAACCAGCAGCAAATAAACGACCTTCATTAGGTGATAGTTTCTGGGATTTAGAGAGAGTCTCCAAACAACCAAAAAAACGGGGGACTCTGAATTCAAGAGTTGCTGATTTATTCGATATGTCTGATATGTCACTATTCAATGAACAATCCGATTCTGTGAAAGATAAGGAATCTGAAATTGAAACTCCTTTGTTGGGAAAAAGTCAACTTGATAAAGTGAAAGATATGGATGCTGAAGAGGAAGGGTCTATTGATATAGAAGGATCCGAAAAAGATAAAGAAGAGAATCATGATTTAAAAAATGAGGAAGAGACCAATGCAAGTGAAGATTTGGGTGAAGATGAAACAAATGGGGGTAGTGTAGATGATGTTGAAAATTCCAATAGTCAAACTAGTGAAAGAACTGTTAAAAAGAATGCTAGAAGGAGAGATACTGCCAATAATTCATTACCACCAAAAAAGCGGGGACGCAAAAATGTGAATAGTAATGGTAGTACAAGCAGATTATCTGGTAATACTGGAAAAAAGATTAACGTTGAAGATTCCCAAACACAAAGTAAGATCATTTTTAGAATTCATATTTAGATGAAGAACCCCAGGAGGAAGAATCTAATTCAGAAGAGATGGTAGTTAAACGGAGGTATCGAAAGAAGAAGGATAAAGATGAAAAGTTTTCAGTTGTACAAAAGAAAGTTCAATGTATGATAGAATACCTTGAACAGTATATGGATGATATAGAAGAAAGTGATGACAAGAGTACAGAAGTAGTGAATTGGAATATTGAAAGTTTGTCAGTTGAAGATATGGAACTGAATGAGTTACGAGATAAAGTGTATCAAGATCTTTTACAATTTCAACGACATTATGAATCCATGCTTGTATAAAACTGAATTAATGAATGGAATAATAAATAAATAATAAATACATAATATAATTACTTTGTTACTTTGACAATGTGATGTTTTTTTTTTCAAGGGAACCGTAAAGAAAATTTGAAAATTTCAAAACCAAACAAGACAAGGAAAAACAATGAAAAAAAAAATGAAAAAAAAACATAAAAAAAAAGAGAAAAGTTTTTTTTGATAATTGAATGGATTTTAAAGTAAGAATTTAAACTTGTAGATTTGGTTTGTTTAAAAAAGTCTGATCTAATAAGCCTCAGTGTTTGAGTTGCGGCTTGAATCGAAATTTTTTTTTACTATTAATTTCAAACTTTACTTTATTACTTAAAAAAAAATTATGAAAACTTCAGATGATATTTCCTTTCCTAGTATGCATATCCCTTCCCATTTATATGGTACTTATGAACAATACGCTATTTCTACTATAAAATCAAATGAAGCTCATCATTCTGCTGTTCAATTAGCTGCTAAAGGTAGCTAATTTTATTATTAACTTGTAGTTGCTTTAGAAGCTGTAAATGGTACCCCTAAATTAAAAGAAAATATCGATCTCGATGAAAATACTGATGATCTATTCTTTTCAAAAGAAAATTTATTATCTTTAACTTCTAATCATTATTTTAATCAATATCCTGATCCTTTTCAACCTCCTTTATTTCAATCAAATTTACCTAATACCATCACTACTACACTACCTTCAAATATCACTACCGATGCACTACGTAATGCTACTTTACAAGCTACTTTAAATCAAAGTCAAATTATTACTCCAATCAAAGCTAAAAACGATGATGAAGAAGAAGATGATGGGGATTTTGCAAATACTAGTTATGTTGGTCGATATCAATGTCCACATGCTGGTTGTTCAAAATTATACAAGAATAGAAATGGTTTAAAGTATCATTTAAAAAAGGGTAGTTGTCGATCGAAAACCGAAAATATGATGATTATGGGCCCTGATGGGTAATGGATTGATTTTGTGTTAATATTAGTCAAATGATTTTAAATTTAACTCCTACTCATTCCACTCCAAGTTCACCAAAATCTCGAATTTTCAAACCCATGATGGAATTTATTAATGATCCAGAAACTTATGCAAAAACCAAACCTTATTATTGTAGATTATGCACCAAACGATATAAAAATCAGAATGGTTTGAAATATCATGCTAGAGTGGAACATCCAGAATGGGATTTTGAAGATGTTCGTGGTCAATAATTGTTTTGATTCATTTGTCTTTGTCCATTCGTTTTAAAAAAATAAAAAGTTGATTTTTTCCCTTGATTGTCTTGAAACAAGTTTGTTTTGAAAAACACTGAGCTAAAATAAAAAGACAGAATGGAAAGATAGAGTTTAAAAAATAAAAACAAAAGCAAGTAAATTATAGGTTAAAAGTTATTCTATTAACTACTTAAAAAACAGCCAACAAAATAAATCCAAATACAAGATTAGCTGTGTTGGCTAAAGCACCACTCTGGCTTTTGTATTCTGGACTTGGAGTAGCATTAGCATATCCAACACTGGCTACTTGAGATGGGTTACTGTAACCATTGGATCCACCATTGCCTGATGCACTTGTAGTTGTGGTAGATGCACTATCGGTACCAGTTTTGGTAGCAGTAGCAGCACCGGTGGCAGTTCCAGTAGCAGTGCCGGTAGCAGCTCCAGTAGCAGTGCCGGTAGCGGTTGCAGTAGCAGAACCGGTAGCAGTACCAGTGGATGTACCAGTGGCAGCTGTTGAAGTAGCAGTAACTGAAATTGTAGATGTAGATGGTGGGATAGCATTGGCTTGACCTAAACCTAACCCATCGGCCATGATAAAGAATAATTCAGTGTTATCAACGTAACGACCACAGTTGGCAGTAAACACTGATGGTCCAAAACAGTACATATCAACGGCTTGTAAAGAGTGGACGGTAGCACCTTGATCTGGAGTAAGAGATGAACCATATAGTAATCCCTTTTCAGCTTTGTTGGCTACATAGACTGTTCCGAATTTCTCTTCCAAAGTGGTATCCTTGACCATTGCATTTCTTGTAAGTGGGTTGGAGTTGGCTCCTGGTACTTTCAATTGGAAGTTTTCACGATGTTGTTGAGAATCTACCTTTCCTTGAAGTAATCGGTATCGGCCATCCCATTTAGTAGGAAGTCCGTTAGCATCAATGACTGAGTCAGGCC
>MU621245.1:0-40489 GCA_025399215.1 Globomyces pollinis-pini | reverse complement strand
TGTTGAAAAATAGTTGAATTCATTGTTTCGTGTGAAACTCGTTGTTTTGTGGAAAACAACGAATCCGTGACCAAAACAGGAAACAAGGAATAAAGTACTTAAATAGATAAGAAAAATATTAATAAAATACAATATATAAGTCATATATTATAACATTTAAGGGGTTCTACAGTCGTATTCTAGCAATGGAGAAGACAGGATAGTTGATTAATAGTTCGGAATGGTTGAGGATTTAATTTCCAAAGTGTTTTGATGGAACATTTTGCAGTCCGTCAGCGTTTGACTATTTTGTACAGTATTGAATTTACCAATGGCAGCCGTTGGTAAATTTCTAGTGTCTATACTCTATATATATCAGTCCAATTGAGACAAGGTAATCTGAAAAAACCATTATTAAGATGACCTATATTATAGACTGGAGTAGAGTAGATCTGCTTTATATGTAGAAGGGCAAGTTGTATTTTGATACGGTCTTGGTTATGGATCTTTGCATTTTTATGCCCTAATTTTGCTTTTCACCTTCCAAATATTTATAAATACTATTTCAAAAACTGTAGTTTCAGTTTTTTTATTAAAGAAAATGAGTTTCCTTTCTTCGTTAAAGTTTATGTCTTCTATTAAATATATTGAATTACAAGAGAAATCTGAAATACTTTCAAACACATTTTATCAAATACGTGAAATATTACAAGCATTTTTCATTCATTCCGATTTTATTACGCCTGTCTAACTCGAAAATCATGTTCAAGCAATCTGTTTAACTGCTTCAACTGCTTTGCTTCCTCCTTTGACATCCGCTTCATCAGCACTGTCCAAATCAGCCCATTTGAAAATAGCTTTGAGAGTCGGATGAGTTGGCTTGATAAATTCAGCATTGGTTGGATTCATTGCATTAGTATCAGGAATCAGCCAGATCAAAAGAACGCAGGCACAAGTAGTCGCAACACGTAACAGAATGGCAGGCCCATACCCATCCAAGTTGTCGTAAGTAATACCATGCGCTTTCTGTACTTTAACACCAATCCATTGACCAATAGTAAATCCGTAATTAGAGAGAGACATTAATGACATCAAAACTGAGAAATAAGTAGCTTCTATGTTTGGAGGACATAATTGACCGGCCATAATCAAGAAAGGCATCGTTTGTAAACGTTCTATTCCATCTACAAGTACACCACTGACGAATAGGAAAGGAACATCTGGAATCCCAATAGCTATATTCCATCTTTGCACAAGAGCATAATCCAACAACCCGAAGATACCAAGCAATATTTGGGAGGCACCATAGATATATCGGAAAGAAGTATGGCGGAAGAATCGATAGTACACAAAGACTCCACCAGATAAAGCCAAATAGGAACCGAAATCAATCCATGTTTGGATATATGGGCTGATATTAAGGTAGGTAAAGTTGAACATAACGCTAGGGATAGTGAGAGAGAAACGCGCAGCTCCAGCCAAGATGAACCAAGCAACCAATCTTAACACCAGAAATATATGCGAGGAGAAAGCGATAACGAGCCGAATCAGTTGCTGGCCCAACACTTTGAACCCAGGACGAATCTTGGACTTTTCTTCTTTCACAAAGAAAGATAGCGCAAAGATACCAAATGGGAAGATAGCCATGAGTAAGTTGTAAAATCGAGCACCTGGTAAATTGATACCTGATTCGGCATTTAGATCTACAAGTAGGTATGTTGCAAGAAGACTAAATACACTTCCACCAATTCCAAACATAAACCAAGAAATCGATTGTAACGCTGACGTGGAGTCTAGCTCATCATTCCGCCCTTTCTTGATAACCAACGAATCAGTCAGACAATCAATAGAAGATCCATATAATTGAATCACAAGATAAGCAGCACTGAGTGTTGTAAAATTACCTGTCAATGCTGGTATACCCATCATAGTCAAGGCCACAAAACCGATACCAGCCATTAAGAGCATGTAAGGCTTCACATTGTATCCGATAATTGGAAGATTGTCGGATATCAAACCAATGACGAACTTCAGGGTGAATGGAAGTCCCCCAATTGCTTTCACAGATTGAACATCAGAACGCTTCAATTTGAAGCCATAGATAGAGATCCATTGGAAAGAAAGATCAGTATACCCACCACCACCTTGAGCGAGATATGTATAACCAGCCAAGACCACCATAGCCCATCCATGAAGTTCATTGTTTCTTCGAAACCAATCAATTGCTCCACTGATCATTCGATCAAGGACACTGTGTTTCTCTGGTATTTATACTTTTCGATTTCCTTTTACATGTGAGCCGTATATTTCAAACAGGATGGAAACGGTAGGTATCACAAACTTAATGAAGGAAATTGAGTTTACCCGAAAGAAAAAACACAATAAGACAGTTTAATGGTTTAGGTTACATTCACTCCTACTAATATTCAAATGAGACACTATTTACCTTCTATCACTCAGTATTTCGTTGTTGTGTAACCCACATTCTGCACCACGCGGATTTTGGTAAGACGCCAGTGCTGTGTCTTCATCACAAAGCTAGACAGTGGATCTCAAACACAAAATACAAAAGACTTCTCGTTGTTTTAACTTATTTGCTCTTGATGTACAGAATGGTTAGTAATTAAAATGCAAAATACCAATTTTCTCAATCATACATAACAAAGAATGCACATAGCTCAAATTGAATAAGTTTGATAGAAAAGTACTTTTTTTTATGATACTAAGATCATTATCTCTACTAAAGAGTGCCGTACCGCAATAGCAGCTTTGACGTTGGTGGGAAATTACAAGTATATATTTTGGCGCGATATTCCAAGAGTCTTCGGGCATATCTCCAATGAGTCGATAGAAAAAGTACTATCTTCGAAAAGGTCGTAAAACTCTTTCAGGCATTTGTTGAGATAAAAAGTGCGGCTTTGATTTGAAGAGACAGAAGTAATAGAAAAACACATATTTAGTTATTTCAAATATAATCAACCAAGATAATTACTCGGGCTTGTGTGTTCTTATCCTATTCAGAAACCAATCAATTGTTAGTCCAGCCGTGAACTTGATACCAGTTGATTGGTATTAGGATTTTTTAAATTTTTATCTGATGATAATATTTAAATCATTATTTCTACAGAATTATTTTTTTATTATCTTTATGATATTGTAATTTCTATCTCTGCTAGCAGAGTGCCATACCGCAATAGCAGCTTTGACGTTGGTGGGAAATTTATTTGGGCGTATCTCCAATAAATCTTCGCGATAAATTCAAGATAATATTCATGGCTGAATATGTTGGTTCAATAGCAAAGTTCTGCTCCCTATCCCCAGTAGCCCATTCAGGTACTGGTTCAAATTGGCTAGTACTGCCACCAAGCAGTAAAAATTATTTCTACACAATGATATACGATAATAACAGCTTGACATGGTCTGATTACCAGGTTATTTCAGTGTGATATTCCCAAGTCCTCGAGATTATATCCAATTAGTCTTATGCAATAAAACTCGCAAAGTTCTGCTCTCTATCCTCAGTAGCTCAATCAGGTACTGATTCAAATTGGCCAATGCCACCAAAATTTCACAGTAACCGTCCCTAATCTTTATTGTATTGACAACCTTACTGTTCTCTCAATATTATGGTATCTAACACAACACTACAAACAAATTCAATTCATTCTTTTTTTATTGTGTGTATTTCTAGTCCACAACTGATGTTCAGGCGACCGGTTTAACTGGTTCATCCGCTTTGATACCTTCTTCGATCTTTGTTTCATCATCTTTATCCAAATCGGCCCATTTAAAGATCGCTTTGAGGGTTGGGTTAGTTGGCTTGATAGATTCAGCATTGGTTGGATTCATTGCATTAGTATCAGGAATCAACCAAATGAAAAGAATCATCGCACAAGTGGTTCCAGTTCGTAACAGAATGGCAGGTCCGTACCCATCTAAGTTTTCCTCCGTCATACTATACGCATCCTGCACTTTTGCACCAATTAGCTGTCCAACAGTAGATCCCTGATTGGAAATAGACATTAACGCTGAAAAAAAAGTAGCTTCCATGTTTGGTGGACATAATTGACCGGCCATTACCAAGAAAGGCATAGTATTCAAACGATCCATGACTTCCCCAATAGCACCACTGAAAAATAGGAAAGGAATATCTGGAATGCCAATAGCTATATTCCATCTTTGCACAAGAGCATAATCCAACAATCCGAAGATACCAAGCAATATTTGGGAGGCACCATAGATATATCGGAAAGAAGTATGGCGGAAGAATCGATAGTACAAAAATACTCCAGCAGACAAGGCCAAGTAAGAAAACGCTTCAATATACGCTTGCGTCTGCGGTGTGATTTTTAGGCCGGTAATAATGAATGCATCATTAGGGGTAGAGAGTGAGAAACGCGCTGCTCCGGCCAAGATCAACCAAGCAATCAGTCTTAAAACGAGGAATGGTGGAGAGAAAAGAGCAACAAGAAGCCGAATAATTTGTTGTCCCAATACTTTGAACCCAGGGCGAATCTTTGACTTCTCCTCCTTCACAAAGAATAATAACACAAAGAGACCAAATGGGAAGACAGCCATAAGCGAGTTGTAAAGCCGCGCTCCAGGTAAACTGATATTTTTTACCGCAGTAGGATCTGTAGACAAAATTCCCCCAAGGATATTGAAGGTGGCACCACCAATACCCAACATGAACCAAGAAATAGATTGTAAAGATGAAGTGGAGTCTTCTTCATCATTACGTCCATTTTTAACAACTAAAGCATCAGTCAAACAATCAACAGATGATCCATAAAATTGCATCACAAGGTAGGCAGCAGTCAAAGTAGTCACCTCGCCAGTAAAGGATGGCATTCCCAGCATCACCAAGGCTATGAAACCTAAAGCAGTCATTAGGAACATGTAAGGCTTGGCATTGTATCCCATAATCGGAAGGTTATCTGATACTAACCCAATGAGAAACTTAAAAGACCAAGGAAGTTTCCCAATAGCCAATGCCGTTTCAATATCAGAAAGTTCCAATTTGAAGCCATAGATAGAAATCCATTTAAAAGATTTGTCAACATAACCACGACCACCTTGAGCAAGGTATGTATAACCAGCCAAGACTACCATCGCCCATCCATGAAGTTCATTGTTTCTTCTAAACCAATCAATTGCTCCTCTAATCATTTAATATTATGCGATGAGTTCTCCTTCATTTTATACTTTTTTATTGTGTTCTGTCACGCTTAAAACCATGTGTTGGACCGATCCATTTCTAAGAGCTGTTATGTATTAAATCAAACACAGATGTACAGTGTATCACAATTTTATTGAAAAAAATGAGGATGTGTGTTATCAAATAATGGAAGCAACAAATATTCGGCCATCATTTATCTTGTCATTTATTCCGAATCAAACTAGGCTTTTTTTAAAACTATATCAAAGAAATTTGAAATCAATTTCTTCAGATATTGAGAAACCATTTTTTAGATGTCATAAATTGAATTATGAATTTGCAGCTAGAGGTCAACAATGGGCGTGTAACCCACATTAGGACTACGCCTTTTTTGTACCTAATATGTACGACGCCTGCTACTCTGCCTTCTTTTAATCACATCAGGCCCAAAAAACGGATCATATTAAATCGGTTGATGAATACTTGCAAGCACTAATTCGAAAACTTAAAGTCTTGATCCCAAGTCTATATACTTTATAAAATAACCTCATAACTGAGATACATGAACATCATTCTTTTAATGTTTTTTATTTTATTCTCTGTCTAAATGGACGAAGAAGCTTAAGCATTGGATTTGACACCATCAATTTCTTTCACCCCCTCTTCAATTTTGCTTGGCTCTTCTTGATCCAAACCGGCCCATTTAAAGATCGCTTTGAGGGTAGGGTTAGTTGGCTTAATAGATTCAGCATTGGTTGGATTCATTGCGTTAGTATCAGGAATCAACCAAATGAAAAGTACACAGGCACAAGTAGTTGCAACACGGATTAGAATAGCAGATCCATACCCATCAAGGTTCGTTTCTGACATATTGTAAGCCTTTTGTACTTCAGCACCAATCAATTGGCCAATAGTGGTGCCTTGATTAGAGATTGACATCAATGCTGAAAAGAAAGTAGCTTCCATATTTGGTGGGCACAATTGACCGGCCATTACCAAGAAAGGCATGGAGTTCAAGCGTTCCATAACTTCCGAAATAGCACCACTAAAAAACAAGAATGGGACATCGGGGATTCCTAGAGCAACATTCCACCGTTGAACAAGAGCGTAGTCCAATAAGCCAAAGATTCCAACCAGTACCTGTGAGACTCCATAAATGTAACGGAAAGAAGTATGCCGGAACCAACGGTAGTATACAAACACACCAATGGATAAAAATACATAACCAGAAGCGGTAATCCATGATTGAATTGCCGGTGTAATTTTCAAGAATGAAGTGTTGAAGATTTTAGAAGGAGCGCCGAGAGAAAATCCTGCAGCACCAGTCAAGATTAACCAAGCAATTAATCGCAAGACGATAAATGGAGGGGAAAAAAGAGCTACTACTAAACGGATCAACTGCTGGCCTAATGCTTTAAACCCAGGGCGGATCTTTGACTTCTCCTCCTTCACAAAGAACAACAATACAAAGAGACCTAGTGGAAAAATAGCCATGATCAAATTATAGGTACGCGCACCTGGTAAACTGACACCTTTGTAAGCCTTTGGATCAGTTGATAGGTATCCTCCAAGAATTCGAAATACAGCTGCACCAATACCCAACATAAACCAAGAGATAGATTGCAAAGATGAGGTAGAGTCTTCTTCATCGTTTTGTCCATTCTTGATAACCAAAGCATCAGTCAAACAATCAGCAGAAGATCCATAGAATTGCATCACAAGGTAAGCAGCAGTCAAAGTAGTAACATCACTAGTCCAAGAAGGCATTCCCATCATAAGCACAGCAACAAAACCGAGAGCAGACATTAGGAACATATAAGGTTTGACATTGTATCCCATAATTGGAAGATTGTCGGATATCAAACCAATGATGAACTTTAGTGACCATGGAAGTTTTCCAATCGCTTTAGCAGCTTCAATATCTGAAGGCTTTAATTTGAAACCGTAAATGGAGATCCATTCGAAAGAATCGTCGATATAACCACGACCACCTTGAGCAAGATACGTGTAACCAGCCAAAACTACCATAGCCCATCCATGAAGTTCATTATTTCTTCTAAACCAGTCAATTCCACCTTGAATCATTTGTTGGGTTAGAGGAGAATTGTGCTGGTTTATATAGATTAATTTTTAATTATCACACAATGCGATAGATGATTACATGTAAAATGAATCGAGTGTAGTTGTCACATTGTACATGATCATGTTGTACCAAGTAGGTGGATACAATTTCTTTGTAAACTAGTTTTTCATATTGTAGAAAGTGTTGAGAATTCAATGACGTCGATATTTGGGTAAAGAAATATTCTATATACTTCTTTGCTCAGTTTTATGACATTTCCAGCTTCAACCATGTTTAAAGACATCACTTTGGAACTACGCCTTTTTTTTGTGTGTAGAAAGAAGCGTGTTTGTGTTCGATTTATGTTGACTATCATGTGTATATTATTAGGTTAGCTTTGGCCTCTTTGATGGTATTTCTATCATGTTTTAGTCCTCTCTTGAATAGTTGTGTTTAGAGTCTGCTATGATTACGAATTGTAAACCCCATCAATAATGCATCATGGTACAAATGACGGACAGAAAGTTACTACAGGTTATGTATTCACAGCCATTTGACACATTTACTCCGAAAAAATTATATTCACTTTAAAACTGTTCAGGATTCGTTTCAACAAACCCACCATCAACAACAAGTTGAACTTTAGCTGCTAGAGTACCTGGTAATCCGTTATAGACTACGAAATTGGCTCGTCTTCCTATTTCAATGGTACCCACTTGATCATCAATCTTGAAAGCTTTAGCAATATTCCATGTCACCAAAGATGCTGCCTCTTTGGCCTTTTCAAAATCAGTCAACTCCTCATAATTTGGTAAATCAGCAACTTGCCAACCTGCTTCCCAGATCAATCCTCGGACAAAGTTATCTTCAGTCCATGAAATGCCTACATTGACACCTTCTTGTTTGAGTTTGTAGTAAGCAGATGGCGAAGCAGATGTAACGAGACATTCTTGTGTGTACCAAGTGCTTGGTGTACATCTAGCAGGGTAAAATATAACTGAAGCATCAGCTTGGGAGATTTCCTTCGCAACTACATGAGCTTCTGCACCACCAAACAAAACAAGACTACCCTTGGTGGGTAAAGATTTTAAAATTGCATAGATATTCGAAGAACCATCAACCTTAAAATTAATTCTATCTAATATTTTACCCCAATAACATTCACAGAGTCCGCGGTGTCGTCCCATGTTTCCTTGATCATTCGCAACTGGCCTGCGACAGAGCTCGAAGCAGGGTCTCTGCTAGTTCTAGCAGATGTTCCAACTTTGTAGTGATTAGCAGTTTCATATGAAATATACGTCTCATCAGAAATTTCTATATGTTAGACCCATCTAATTTACTAGTTGATCCAATTCGGAAAGTGGTACTCTTTCCAATGACTGCACCTGATCCTTTTACAACTGATATAGCAGTTGTCACACCCGCTTTGAAAGCCGCAGCCAATTCTTTTGATCTTTTACCAACATAAAGTCCTTCCCAAGAAGTTCTCAATTTCGCTTCATTGTTAGTACCAGAGGAGGTGGATCCTTCACTTGAGATTTCTTCGATTCCCAGATGAACACCGGCTGCAATTATTCCTGGAATAACCCAACCACTCTTTAAATCGATCACTTGACCCACAACCGGACACTTGGCACCGATACAGGTAACAATGTCTTTTTCATTTACAACTATTTTACTTTCAGGTTCCCAAGTTGCAGTTTCCGAGTGGACCAATCCTCCAATATTTACAAAAGTAGTTGTTTTTGATGGTGATAATTCAGACAGCGGGAGAAGAGGTTTAGCAGCAGCAGACACCATTTGCTTTAAATTATACGATTTTTTAATCGACTCAAGATAGTCTACATGAGTGAAGGTATCATAACCATCCGTGAACACTTTAAGAGGATGAGCACCAATTTCTAATGGATTCCTAGCAAAAATTAGAGCAGATTTGCTTACTTGTCCCAAACAACTATATCAGCGTCATAACCTGGTCGAACATAACCAATCCGCCAATCTTGACCAATGCGTTCTGCAGGCACGGACGTGACAGACTGAATGGCTAGCTTTGCATCAAATCCATAGCTATGAGCCTTAGCTGCTTCATATATCAAATTTTGTGAGTTTAAGACAGCATGATCAGACTTAAAAGCAACCTTGACCCCAGCTTTATTCAAAACTTGAGCTGCCTTCACAGAGGTGCCATATGCTTCTTTTTTATATCCCCAATGATCGGCCTAGGTCGATAAAAACACGATCGAATCAACTTACAAAGATCGCAACTGAGATATCTTCTTCTGCAAGTAATTTTGCCACTTGCCAAGCTTCCAAAGCATGATGAAAAGCGCGAATTTTGAATCCAAACTCTTTGCTCAATCGAACCATCATTTCAATATCATAAGTCTAGACGTATTAGAAATCTTAAAATGCTATACCTCATAGCAGTGCACATTCAGCAATATCTTTCCTCGTAGAACAGCAATCAAACTTTCCTCGTCAAGTGATAATGGGAAAGTAGTTTTGATATGTTTGTGCGCATCATCAGCATAGGATTTGGATATGTTGTCCGCTTCATAGCACCACGCATCTTGCTTTACTAGTTGGTCTCTAGCTGTACTGATTCGCTTGCGGAATAGGTAAGCTTCACCTAATCGAGTCTCAGGTAAGACACCTATATGAAGTAAGTAAATCGGAACAAACCTTGTCTTCCATAGCTATTGATAGGATTCTCTCCACATGCCATTTTCATATATCTCCATTGATGACCATCATCATAGTCCATACCCGCATTCAAGAGCATATGTTCAACACGTAGACTCTTTGGTACTCGCATTTTAATTGGATAAGCTTCACCACCCATCATGTTTCCACTTCCAGGAAGGATGAGGGAAGTAGTCACACCTCCAGAATTAACAATGCCAAGTGCAATGTCGTTTGGATCAATTCCATCAAGGGATCTTAATTCAGGTCTAACTGGGGAGCCGGACATTTCATTAGTGTCGCCTTTACCAAGTCCAGGCCATGAATCTAATCCAGCATGGGAATGCATATCTACCAACCCTGGTGTAACAACATGTCCAAAAACATCAATCACATCGTCATAACCGTTCTTATCCAAATTTTTACCAACATTCACAATTAAACCATCCTTCAATTGAATATCAACTTGATAAGAAATTTCTCCATCTCCATTCCATAGAGTAGCGTTTCGGATCAAAACAGATCGCGCTCGTTCATCACCACCTACTGAGTATCTAGGATTTTTCGATCGCTTTTCTGGTTGAGGGTTACGAATCTCTTCATAGCGATTTTGACATTGTAACATTCCTTGCTGAAAGTCTTCAATTTTGATTCCAATATTTGATTCAGCTAGGGGTTGTTCTCTGTAGTACAATGTCCCAACCAACAATCCAATCGATGCTAGTAAAAGCAATGGCGAGATAGTCCATGGTTGTTTTCGTTCAATATTTTTCAAAGTTGTTAACATGTACAACAGATTGGCAGACTACCTTCATTCTTATATATCAACAAGTGGAGAAAGATACCATATGGTGGATTGCGGCCGAACAGTGGATTGACCTTGCGTTATCTAGTCACACTATTCAACCATATCACGCTAACCGTCATTAAATTTGATGCTTTGATGTTTGCCAGGGTTTTTACATGCCATACAGCAAGTATTTCATGGGCTTTTGGTATAATTTAATACTGGCTATGCTTGGCAACTAAATATGTACACCAAGAGGTACTGTGATACATGCTGGCCTGTTTTGGAAGCGGTCGTAGTATGACAATCACCCTGAATCGATATCAAATGAAATCAGATGATCATGTACTTTGACTCTTTTCCAAATGATAAAGCTACAAAGAGGGGCATTGACCATATCCCCCTAAAAACAGCATTGAGGTTCTTTCAATACTTTATTTTAATAAAAGCTAATACTGATCCGTGTCACTTTCAAATAAATCCCCATCAACCACCAGTTGAACTTTAGCATCTAATGTTCCTGGAAGCCCATTATAGACAACAAAATTGGCTCGTCTTCCTACTTCAATGGTACCCACTTGATCATCAATCTTGAAAGCTTTAGCAATATTCCATGTCACCAAAGATGCTGCCTCTTTGGCCTTTTCAAAATCAGTCAACTCCTCATAATTTGGTAAATCAGCAACTTGCCAACCTGCTTCCCATATTAAATCCCGTATTGCGTTATCTTCTTGAACAGATAAACCCACATTAACTCCATTCTCTTTCAACTTGTAATATGCTGAGGGAGATGTTGATGGAACTAGGCATTCTTGGGTGTGCCAAGTGTTTGGTGTGCATCGTGCTGGGTTTAATATAACAGAACCATTCAATTGACCTAGTTCACTTGCATAAATATGGGACTCCACTCCACCAAGTATAACAATGTCGCGATCCATCTGAGGTCTATTTTCTAGAAGCCGCATGATCCAAAATATATCTGATGCACCATGTACCTTTGTATGTTAACTCATATAAAAACCTCAAAAACGTTTGGAGGACGATGATTAAAATTATTTCTAATGGTATCAAGTTGGCCATTTACAGAACTAGTGGAAGGGTCTCGAGCAGTTCTTGCATCAACGCCAACACGGAAATGATTTGAGCATTGTAACTTGACAAATGTATCATGGGATATACCTATCATTAGTCGGTCGGTGGTGCGTTACGAGGTGATCCGACGCGAAAAGCAGTGCTGGTCCCAATAACTGCACCAGAATTATGTCGAGTTGAAATAGAAGTGGTCACACCTAAAGTTAAGATAATTTTCAACCTTACCAGCTTTAAAAGCTGCATTGAGTTCTCGTGAACGTTTTCTACCGACGAATAAACCAGCATATGAATCTCGTAGTGTCGTTTCAGAGTTAACACCAGAAGATGTTCCTGGTTCTGTCGAGATTTCCTCGATTCCTAAATGAACTCCAGCAGCTATCATTCCAGGAATAACCCATGAGCCTTTCAAATCAACAACCTGACCAGTCACTTCACAAGCAGGACCAATACACAGTACAATTCCTTTCTCATCAACAGTTAACTTACTGTTTGGTTCCCAAATTGCTGATGGTGAATGAACCAGTCCACCAATATTAACATAAGTCGTCCGAGTATTTGCGAGTGTTTTTGGGAGAGGCAAGGGTTGTTTGAGATGTTCCATTGGAGTTACAAAATCATAAGGTTTGGAGATCGACACTTCATAATCTGAATGTGTAAAAGTATTAAACCCATCAGTAAAGACTTTGAGTGGATGTGCCCCAATAGATAATGGTTGTCTAAAACGAGTTAATTTATCAATGAACTAATACTTATCCCAAATGACCACATCAGCATCATAACCTTCTCGAATGTATCCAATCCTCCAATCCTGCCCCATTCTCTCGGCTGGGATTGAAGTGACTGCTTGAATAGCTAGTGATGCGTCAAACCCATAGCTATGTGCACGGGCAGCCTCAAATATTAAATGTTGAGAATTGAGGACCGGATGATCAGATTTAAATGACACTTTAACGCCCGCATTAGTCAAAACTTGCGCTGCTTTCACCGAAGAATCGTATGCTTCTTTTTTATAACCCCACATATCAGACTAGAATGTAAATCAATATCATCAATTACAAATATAGCAGCTGAAATACCTTCTTCAGCCAATAAATCTGCCACTTGCCAAGCTTCCAAAGCATGATGAAAAGCGCGAATTTTGAACCCAAATTCTTTGCTTAGTCGAACCATCATTTCAATATCATATGACTAACATTAATTATAAGTGAAATTACCTCATAACAGTGCACATTTAACAATATTTTCCCTCTTAGTAGCGCAATTAGACTTTCTTGGTCCAGCGAAGCAGGATATGGGGATTTCATAAATATATGTGCATTGTCAAGGTATGTTGATTGTCTTTTCTCTGCTTGATAACACCATTCATCTTGTTGAAGCATTTCTTCATACGCTATACTAATTCTTTTGCGAAAAAGATAAGCTTCTCCCAAACGGGATTCTGGTAAAACTCCTAAAGCGTAAATATTAGAACTTTACCCTTTTCAACTCCATAAGAGTTAATCGGATTTTCTCCGCATGCCATTTTCATAAATCTCCATTGATGTCCGTCGACAGTGCCGTTCATTCCCGCATTCAAAAGCATATCTGCAGCTCGATGGCTTTTTGGAAATCGATGTTTTATTGGATAAGCTTCACCACCCATCATGTTTCCACTCCCAGGTAGAATTAAAGAGGTAGTCACGCCTCCAGAATTAATAATTTGGAAAGCAGGATCCCAGGGATCAATACCGTCGAGAGACCTTAACTCTGGGCGAACAGGCGATTCTGACATTTCATTTGTATCACTATCTCCCTCTAATTCAGGCCAAGAATCCAAACCGGCATGTGAGTGCATATCTACCAACCCTGGTGTTACAATATGGCCATTCGCGTCAATGATTTCATCATTTTCATTTGGTTGTAAGCTATTTCCTTCACTCACTGCAGCGATCAGTCCATTTTTCAATTGAATATCAACATTTCTTCTGACCTTTCCATCTCCGTCCCATAAAACCGCATTTTTAATGAAGACAGATTTAGGTGGTGGTTCGTTTCTTAATGGACTTCTTGGATTCCGTTGACGTTTAGTAGGAATAGGATCACTAACGTCAATAAATCTGCCACGACATTTCTCCAATCCTTCATCATATCTGATCTTTGAAATACCCACAGGTTGGTATTTCAAAGTAGATTCATCCCTTGCAAACAAAAAAAGAACTAAACTGGCTGACACTAATATGAATGTTGAAAGTGAAATTTGCATTGGATTCATAGATTTGAGTTGTTGCTTGAACATGATCAATCGGGTAAATTTGGTGTAAAAACTCCAACCTGTGTTCAAAAAACATGATCTGACTCTGAAGAAATTATTATTATTAGATTTTCATCTCAAAAAGAAGCGATAATTAAAGTTACAGAGCAAACAAATCACATATATTTAATTGAAATCACCTACAGCCAAATCAGAAAATTCCACTCCCTCCTGTTGAGCTTTTAGGTTAGCTTCAATAGCTTTGTCAACAACTGGGGCTGCAGCTGCAGCATCAGCACCAGCAGCATCTGCGGCAGCGGCATCTGCTACAGCGGCATCAGCTACAGCGACATCAGCAGCTTTGGCAGCTTTCTTTCCTTTTGCAGCCTTCTTTGCCTTCTTCGCCTTCTTAGCTTTCTTTGCTTTCTTAGCTTTCTTTGCCTTTTTGGCCTTTTTAGCTTTCTTTGCCTTTTTAGCTTTCTTTGCTTTTTTGGCCTTTTTAGCTTTCTTTCCCTTCTTAGCCTTTTTGCCTTTCTTTTGTCTCTTCACAAGATGTCCAGCATCTTCTTCAACAACAGCACGTTCAAATAGGGCAGGAGCAGCATTTACAGAAGGAACATTTCTTTTTGATATGGATAATTCGGATTCCTGTTGATTCAGTGGTAGACAGGTAGCAGCAGTTATAAATACAATAAGTTGGAATATTTGAGAATACATAATTATTTGTGTATGTACAAGACACTGGATTAAATACTAAAAGAATTAAGGCGTACCTATAGAGCCATACGCCTGTGTTAGACATGACTATATGAACAAATAGTTTCAGAGACCAAATGAAACTAAAATTGAAGTAGTGACATTCAAGCCTAAGTGCGCGCCCTGTTCACCAACAAGAGTGCCGCCTAGATTGGGATCCGAGCCAGTAGATTTTTAGGTGTGTTTATTGAAATCCATCACCTGAGTACTATAATGCAGAGTTTTTAATCATGAGTAAAGATAAAATCTATCTTATTTTGATATCAGAATATATTACTGTGGTTTTTGTCGCATATAAGGAGTAGTACATGATTTACTTTCAGACATTGTCGTTAATGAAGGTCTTTAATTAAGCACTTTTAGGATTCAATTTAGAACTTTATTGTAGTTAATAAAATCTCTCCATCAGTATACTTATAGTGGTTTATCATCAGGTCATCGAAAATAAAAATAAGAATTCATACCCTTAATTCCTTTATTTTCCTCTTGAATACTTCCTTAACAATTATCGCTCCTCCTTGTTGCTTTGGTATTTTTTTGCTTTTCAAATCATGAAAACAACTCCATCTACTGATGCCCCTTTAAAGCATAAACCTAGAGACAGGTCCAATTCTATATCGTTTCTTCCAAATCATTTAGAAGATTCTGGAGTGCCATATGATGGTCAACACGTATTGTTATAAATATTCATCTTAGCATTTCTCTGCTTATTCTGCTGTTCATGGTCCTCAACATGTCAACTTGATGGTTATTTTAGCCTTAACCATATCTTCAGCTGTCGTTCGTTTATATATGCTCAACCATCCTACTTCAATTGTATTTGATGAAGTTCACTTTGGTACGTGAATATAAACTCAATTAAACGTAGGTGGTTTTGCTTCCAAATACATCCAAAGCAGATTTTTCTTTGACGTCCATCCTCCCGTAAGTGTTTTATGGTTTATTTGTTTAGCTTGGCAAATTGATCATCGCTTTCACAGGCGTGTTCGTCGGCTACGATGGCTCATTCTCATTCAAGGAAATTGGAATGGACTATTTGGAAAGTAATGTCCCATATGTGGCTCTTCGTTTAGTCCCTGCTTTTTTTGGAGTCTTGTTGTCCCCTGTAATTATTCAATTCATCATTCATCATTCTAGATTGCTTATGCCACGATGCGAAATTTTGGATACTCTTCTGCTGCTTCTATCTTAACTGCTGTTATGGTGACTTTTGAAAATGCGTTGGCATGGTAAAATGCTTACAAACTAACCTTAGTCAATCACGTCTTATTCTCCTGGATTCATTTCTCATTTTCTTCACCGGTCTAACAGCTCTTATGTGGTCTGAGTTTTTAAGATTTAAACATGAGTATTTTCAACCAAAATCTAATAGATTAGGCCATTTTCAATTGCTTGGTGGAGAACACTAACATTTGTTGGAATTTCTCTTGGGCTCACAGTCAGGTTATCATTGTATATTAATAGTCAGTGTAAAATGGGTTGGATTGTTTACCATTACTATGATTGGTGTTGCAACCATTCAACAGCTGTGGACAATTGTTACCGACAATTCAATTCCCCTGGTATAATGATTATATTTATAAGATCTAGAAAGTTTTCTATAAGCATTTTATGGCCCGTGCAGTTACTTTGATTGTTGTTCCAGTTTTGATTTACGCATTCTTCTTCAAAATCCATTTTGCCATTCTAAATAAATCGGGACCAGGTTCGTCATTTATGAGCCCGGAATTTCAACAAACACTTGGCGGGGCTGCAATTCCAGATACACTTGAGGGTAAAAATTATCATTAATTCATGGCAAGATATCGCATTTGGATCAACTGTAGTTATCCGACATGAGGGTACGAAAGGGGGATACTTGCATTCACACCCAAGCACATACCCTGGTGGTTCAAAACAACAACAAGTTACCTGTTATCCACATCGTGATGCCAACTCGGATTTCATTGTAAAAAAAGAATTTGATTTTGTAAATGGATCTTCAGTTGAACGTCCCATCGAAGGTTTTGAGAAAATTGGTCATGGCTCTGTAATCCGTTTACGTAATTCTTTTGTCATCATTAATTTTGTTCAGACCATATTCCTACTGCTAAAAACATACATTCACATTCTGTTCGGTAATTTAGATGATATTATTAATCATAGACCTGTTTTTACCGATGATAAGGATATCAATGAAGTTAGTTGTTATGGCTCATCAACGGTTCTTGGAGATTCGAATGACTATTGGAAAGTTGAAATCGAGGGAAATAAAGTTAACGAAGGCGATCCTTTACTATCCATTTCCTCTCAGTTTAGACTTCGACACGTTAATACTGGCTGCTATTTATCATCCATTCCACATAAACTGCCAGAATGGGGTATATGTAATTATCTAATGAATGATAGGCTTTGGACAACAAGAAGTGATTTGTTCCTCAAAGACTTTGCATAAACTTACTGTGTAAGTACGATTTTACTAATACCCTCAGGTGGCGTATTGAATCTTCGGTTAATGCAAATGGTATCAAATTTTACAACTTATATATTTTAGCACCAGAAGGATCAAAGTTGGTGAACTATAAAAATCCGAGCTTTATTCAGAGCTTTTTGGAGCTTAATAAGGCAATGTGGACGTCAAATAATGGATTGAAGTCGTCTCATCCTTATGATTCTGTTCCAGGTACCGATATAAAAAATCTGACGTATTAGCTGCTTGGCCACTTTTGGAACGTGGAATCAGTTTTTGGAGAGCCAAGCCGGATAACAGTGGAATCTACCTCATTGGAAACCCATTTATATGGTATGGAGCAGTAGCTTGCCTAGTAGTCTATATCGGCTACGTGGTCATTAACATGTTTGTTGAAAAAAGGGGAATACAATTCACACCATCTGGTATGAATTCTCATTCCTAATGACTAGCATATTTTAGAGAAATGTTGTCTGGCTGTCAGTTTATGGTTTTGGGTTGGGCAGCTCATTATTTACCATTCTTTTTAATGTCTCGTCAGGTATTTATTGTTTCTTTAACTATGAAGTTGTTTTTACATCACTATCTACCTTCCTTATATTTTGGAATATTAATTATTGGAGCGTCTTTTAATATTGTTACATACAAAATGAGGAAATCCGTGCAAATGTATCCATTTTAGTTATTCTCACTCTATTAGTATTTTAGCATGTGGTGTAGCATTTGTTGTTGTCTATTTATACGTTCAATATGCTCCGCTTACCTATGGATATGCACAAGATCCTAAACATTGTGAATCATTGAAATTGAGAAAACGATGGGATTGGGGTTGTCCTGCAATTGATGCTGTTGAACCAGTGCCATCAGCAGTGACAACCGTGGCAGTAGATGCTCCTGATACAACCGAAGTAGAGTCCTTAGTTGACGTAAAGGAAGATTAAGTCCAATAAAACTAATAACTTAAACACTTATTAAAATAGAAACCAGTTTTTGAGTATTGAATGAGAAGATAGGGAAATCATTATTTAAAACTATAAACTATTTTTATTTTCAATAAGCTTCTAGTTCAGTGACGGTAATAGTTCCAAAATAGAAGTAATTGACATTTTGTCTAATTTATCATTCCAAACATCAACTTCCTCATCAAACATCATTGGTTCAATACCAATCACTCGTACACTTTGCAATCCACCTAATGGATAGGTAGGGAAAACTTTAAACACAAAGACTCGATTGGAATTTTCAGGATGCAATAACAATTCACCAGTTTCAACAGTCAAACTACCTCCCAATTCAATCAATTGATTAAATTCGTTTTCACGTTTAAAATGGCAATCTAATCGTAAACAGATTTGTTGAATCAGAAAAGTTAACATGGTGTTGATATGACCCAAGGTTTTTACAGTCTCCAATAAATCATCAATCATAATCACATCTTCTGAAAACTAAATCATTAGTGCATTGTTGTCACCTCGACATCAATCAAATTATTGTTAAACATTTCAGTGACATGATTCAAATTGAAAGTTACAGTGATGGTTTTGCTAGGTATAAAACAATATTCAAATTCGAATTTTGATTCATCAATGACATTAAAATTTTCGATATAATTCATTTGTTTCAACAGTAATGTTGATTCTTTAAACCTACTGATTAATAATAGATATGTACCATCTTGCCAACTCTTCGATTTGTGGATCCCTTTCTTCGGATATTTTCAAAGCTTTCATAGCATCCAATTCTGCATTAGTCGATACTACCACTAATTTCTCCTCTTCCATCATTAGTTCTTCTATTCTTGAATTATCATCATCAATCTCATTCTGTAATTGATTTAATTCCATTTCAATCTAAGTTTAGAAACATTTAATGTACTTGTTGGATTTCCAATTCTTCTTTGGTTTTCTCCATTTGTAATTGTTGGATCAGATCCTGTTATCAGTGATTCTTATGATTTACTTGATCAGCGTAATGAAATGTGTTTATATAGTTTAATTCGGATTCTAGATCGCGAATATTCCCAATTGTATTGATCATTTGTTTCTTATTAGTTTCAATTTCATTCAAATCTGTCATATATCAATGAGAATCAAAATACTAAGACAGATTTCAGAAATTATTGCTTCACATTGTAATTTAATATCTGATATACTTTCTTTTTGAGATTTTAAATTCGACTTTTGTGTCATTACTTGTTTTTCTTTTAAAGTTTAGTATAATGTGAATACCCATATCTTTTAGATCCAATAAACTCTTAAATTGAGGAACGAAACTTGATATTAGATTATAAAATTCAGCTTCATGACCACGCTCTAAGAAATCCATTTTTAATGATTTAAATCGATCCTATTTCTTTAATGATATTTTAGTCTACTTTGATCCCTTCAGGTAATAAAATAGGAGTCATAGAATGCACATTTAATTTTGGAGTTGGTATTCCAAGAAATCTAAGGATTTAATCGATTGTTCATGGTACGATTCAACTTCTCCAATGTCCACTGTCATAAAATTTGTCAAGATTTTCGTCCGACATTCACCAACACAAAATTCAATGGTAATAAGAACCAACTAATTTGCAAAGTTTTGTTTTATTAGCTTTACATTTCTCTAGACCCTTTCCAAAAGATAAATACAACCAACTATCAAGTACGTTCAGTTTGTGCGACAGTGATGTCAGAAAAACTGGACAACTTCGACTCTACAGGTTGCTTGTCAACAACATCTGTAGTGTCGGTGGAATCAGTTGCGTTACTTCTGCCACTTCCCATTCGATTACCACCAGTTAAAGTACTGTCGGTTTTTAATTCCAATTCAGAATTAGACCCAGCTGTTAAAGTAATCTTTGACCCAGATAAAGCATCAGCAAGACCTTTTTCACCTCCCCAGGAGAGTCGTAACTCTTCATTAGAACCAGCGCCAAGAGCTTTCTTGCGTTCCAAAACTTTTCGTGCATGTTCTTCTTGACGAGCAAGTTTCAACTGTAATTTATTAATTTCTCGGTCTCGGTTGAGCTTGGCAGCTTGTTCCTTTTCTTGAAGACGTATCTTCAATGCTGCCAAATCGGATACTGGCTCCTTTCGAGATTTTAACTTTGGCTTATCTCCTTTCTTTCGCTTACGAACTTCTTGTTGTTCAGCCAAGTCCTAAAATGGTTATTTTATATTCTTTGGTGGATGAAATGTGAAAATGTAAAGGTAAAAATCATGATATGTGAGATAAAACTCACCCCGAACAAAAGATTATCAAGTTCTGAACCCACCTTCCAGCGTGCTTCCATATTGGATAGCTTTGCCTTTAAATCAGTTTCAGACATGGTAAGTTTCGGAAGCGAGAGTTTAGACGGTGTCACTGGAGAATTCTGAGGTGGTCTCCGAACTTCCATTAACCCATCTAATGGAATTTCGAAGGCAACAGATTGACCTAGTAGATAAGACAAGTTATTTGCACGTACCAACTTGTGCTGCGATAGAGGGAATGACTGGTTTCGATAAAGCGTTCACTAGTATTATTAGCATATCAAACCAAAGCCTACCTGTTTCTGCTACTTCTACTTTTGCATGTTCGGCTGGTGGTTTAGATAGAACCGTTGGAACGATATCTGAATTCTCTTTTGAAGCTCCGCAACCCATTGAATAATTTAACAAATAAAACCAAAACTAAGCGAATGAAGTAAGAAAAATTTAATTCACAAAAGTGAGTGAGAAGAGAATAAAGTTAACAAAGGTCGAATTTTGTAGTCGGAAATTTTAGACTATAACGTGACGTCAGCCATACAAGAAACAAAAACGACTATATGAAGACCATTACAGCAGACCGATAATACGGAGAAACTCAATTATATTCAAAACGCTGTAAAGATTGTTTGTCAAATTTCGCATTAACGTTGTGATGGTGTTTTCTTCTCTCTATAGGGGTTATTTGCTTACCTCATAGGACCATTATTAAACTATGACAATCACATAATGAGATTTAATTTAATACAATTGATAGAAATGAAAAGTGTAAATAAATAACTGAGAGTTTTGTTTTACTAATTATTAATGAGTTTGCACCACTTCAGCTCTTAAAATTAATTCTCTTCATTTCAATGTATCGTTTATCACTGAATTATTTATATACTGAAAACAATAGATGGTAATAATAATGATATCATCTTAGTTATTAACAATTTTACAGGTGCTCATAAGATGAATAAGGTATTAAATATCAACCAAGACTCTTTCGGTTCTACGCGTTTTGAGCATTGAAAATATTCTAACATTCGATTTCCAAACTGAAAGGGTTAAAACAAAGTTGAAACCTGATGAACCGTTTGATAATTCACACACTTTGCAGTTGAAGCAAGTAGATATCTGGAATATGAATTATATTTTCTTTAAACTATCCTCATATTCCCAAACTATAGATTCTGCTTTGGTATTGCCAACCAAATCCGTATGCAGTTCCCATAAAGGTTGAATGGCCATAGATTAACAATTTGAAGTAAATCCACCTCTAATCAAGCAACATAAATACAATTTATAGGCTTCGATTCAATGTGTTGTAAATCTTTAATTAATTTGAATAAATGTCAATAGGTAGTCAGTCTTCCACGATGATCGAAAATTACAAAACTGGAAATCAAAGACTAAAATTTGAACTCTATTAAATGCAGAACGATTGTACACAAAACAAAGTGTGCGGAATGGGGGGGGTTCTATCCAATGAACGTATCTTTTAAACCTTCGCTTTTACAGACAAGACCAAGTTAGGCTTATTTCACTATGTTCTTAACTGTTGCTATGAATCCTGCTCACCAAATCCCACGCCTACTGCCTCATCTACTGAATGATTTTAATCTGTTGTAATAAAATCCTAAACGTTGTTCTTTTGATTCATTCTAGTTTTTTTATCAATCAAAATTCTGTGGTGCCCCTTTTATTTCACACGAAAGAGATAGAATAGTTTTCAAGTATTAGAGTCATTACAATATTAGTTATAAAATGTAGAAAACAAAAAGAAGGACCGAGCGAGAGTTGAACTCGCGACCCCAGGATTTGCAGTCCCATGCTCTGCCACTGAGCTATCAATCCTTCATATCCCGTCTCTCGGGATCGAACCGAGGACCCTAAGATGTCAATCACATTACAGTCTTATGCTCTTCCAACTGAGCTAAGACGGGATGAATGCCTTCTGGGTGGATTGAACACCCGACCTCATGCTTACTAGGCATGCGCTACTACCACTGAGCTAAGAAGGCTACGGAAATTTTTTCAAAATGTAATATATCAACTAATATGTCGTAGCTTCTAGATTTTTTTCATGATTATTTTAATCACTGTATGCATTGGGATTGAAAAATCAATAATCTCCACTACCATTAGCCTGTTGGTTACCTGCTATACCCCACTAGTTTTATGGTTTTCAATTCTCCTTGCTATTAAAATGCATTACTGACAGACACTCATGCGAATGACCTTTCGTGTCTTTTCTGTACAAACCAATTATATACCAAGTCTGTAACCCAATGTCTAGTGCGATCAAAGAAGATTTATTATTTTGAACTCAATAGATTAGTCTAAAAATCTAAATCCAAGAAGCGATCTAAATAAAATAACCAAATAATAACCCATTGTATTTTCCAGCCGTGTATTTAATAGTCTAGGGATGTGATTTTCAACTAATATCATCACTAAAGAATTGATTTATATCTCTCCAGATGGTTACCCTTTCAAACGGTGTGGTTTTTATGGTGTCTCGAAATAAATGAAATTCAACTCTATTAAATCAGTGATTGTATTGCGACCATTCGACGGACTCCTTAGCAACACACTTCGATTGTCAAAACTTGCTTGGATTCCCAAATGAAGTGGATTTAAAATAACCACTAGATAGAGAGAGACACTTCGGTATGTACCAACCAAGTATCGTAAAGTCGAGTTATACTTGGATGGGTTGTTCAATCATATCAGGTTTGAATTATAATTCTGGTTTATAAGTTATACTTTCTAATGGTATATCATTTTTATTAATTCTTAAATCTGTGTCCCTTTTCTACTACTTCCATCAATGCCCCCGTTGACAAATATGCTTTTACAACAACCAAAACAAGACTCAACAGGGAGGGATTACTTTATTGGGTACTCTGTTTCTTTGTGGTCGGATACGGGAAGCTGCTTTCCTTTGTTTTACATTTGGTATCGTTGATATCAGTAATTTTTTCATCATATCCACAACTGATTTTGATGGTGTTATAGCGAGTCCAGGTTGTCGAGTCGGAAGTCGTTCAGGACTTGGAAGAGACTGAATCACGTTCTTCTCCTTCATCTTTTCAATAGAGAACCAATCTAAACCAAATCCTGGTTTAGAATTGTATCTTGGTATCACTTTAGCTTCGATCGATTTGCTTTTTTCTGGCTAATCTAATAATGCAACTCTTGTCTGATACCATACGTAGTACTGAGTTCAATCTTTCTTCACATTTTTTGACTTCACTATCAATTTCATGATACTGCTTCATGATATGATTCTTAAGGATGTTTGCCACCAATCCAAACTGAATAGGAAGTCTTTAGTTTCATCGTTGTAATAATGGAAGGTCTTAGGGTTGATAAGAATATTTACGATACTTCTAAGTTAGAATCGGCAATTGTTAAGCTAAAACAATATTCTACACTCTTCCTAAAATTGGGCTTGCTGAATCAAGTTATTTTGAACTTTCGCGTAAAAAACTATAAAGGTACCTCCCCATGAATCAATAACTTTAACACTATGCGATAGTAAACCTAAATATTCAGTTAATAGAGGTCAGTGTTCCAAAATCGACATTAAATAGTTCAAAAGTTTTTTACCCCAAAATATCAATCCTGAAAACTTTACTAGGGACCGATACAAAACTCCATTGAAAACCAAAAAGAAATAGCTATGAGTCCAAACGAAACCTTTCAGTTAGAGATAGTTGATCAACCGGAACGAGCTCGATGTTGCGGGTTTGGATCTTATGATTTTCGATCTATCAATCCAGTAAATGGGAAATTATTAATCCTTAGACTCCAATTATAAAGCTACGAAGTTTCCCCAACCATCATACTTTGTAACCTGTCCAAAAAATTGACTTTTAGTGATAGTCAATTCTTGGTAACAGCGACGTTATACTCTGTTGATCCTAAAAATCAAAATAAACCACAAAAAGAATTATTAAACAACTTGATTGGGACCACAGTAGCCGAATCACGAATTTTGAAAGGCTTGAATGACTCTGATGGTGTGTTTTTTGTATTTCCACAGTTGTATATTAGAAAAGCAGGGACCTATCGATTACTCTTTAAACTTTTGCGTATTTTTGGGTATATTATACGAAACAGTTAATCATTCTGTAGGCCTGACAGTACGCATATGCTTCCAGAGTCAACAGTCGTCGATATGGTATTTTCCGAGCCACTGCTAGCCTACGCACCAAGATATTTTCCTGGCAAATCAAAATCTACTATGCTAATGAAGTTTCTTGCAAAACAGACACATGATTTGAAGTCTCGAACTCTATAGATATCTTCTTTTGAATAAAGAATACTACAACCAATGACGTGCAAAATTATTTGGATGGTATGAACTATTAGATAAGCGTTGCAATTCAAATTTCCAAATGTAAATTTAACACCGAAAATCTCATTTGTTAAACCAAAGGCTTTGCACTTAGCGCGAAAGGTAGTATATTTTAGATCGGACTACAGACCAATAATACAACAATCTGAATCATTTCATCCCAGACTGATAGTTTTGTCCCCAAAGTAAATGTCTGGTACACACATCTTTGGATATTGCACTGGCCTTCAAGACATTCTAAACAGTTACACATTACAAAATACCACATGCAAATCTATAATTCCCAATTCATACTTTCCTCTAAGAAGTGGTATCATTGAGATGTTTTATTTCTATTACTACAAAGTGACAGTTTGATAAAATTTTCACTTTGGAGTCAAATATTAAATATTACAACTTCCAACAAGCCAATCGTGCTGCTAAAATTACAGCGTAGGAGTGCTTTTGCAACTGAACAGTCAATATCTATTGTTACAAAGCTAGCAAATTTCATATTCATTATCTCAATATCACAAAGTTAAACCCAATACTAAGAAGACAATCATATTCATTTTATTCAGTAGTAAATGCAAAAAAACCATTTTTACTGACCAAATGTGAATCCACCTTGTGGAACATCCATTTCTGTTGGGAACGCAAAAGTACCAGTTTGAGGGTCAATAGTAGTTTGAATACCAGTATCATCAGCAACATCATCATTGAAGTAGTTATCTATAATAGAATAAGCCTTCTTATAGATATCAGTGTTATCGTGAAGTTGTAAATTGTGGATCTTTTCCATACCCCCAGCTTCCTCGATATACACTGACATTTGGTTGAAATTATTAGTCATTGGCTTATCATTTTCACCAACTTTAAGTATATTTTCGAGTCCGTCTAAGGCAACTTGAGTAATTTTGTTGTCACCAAGAACCAAAAGATCGCACAATGGCTTAATACAGCCTTGCTGAACCATATAGCGAATTTGATCAGGGCGTGCGAGCGCTCCTGAGGTCGCATTAGAGATAGCCCAACATGCTTCTTTTTTACTTTTAAAATCTCCACGGATCAAAACGGTAATAAGAGGAGGTATCAAATTGGCATCAATGACAGATTGGATTTGATTAGTATTTCCAGCGGTGATATTTGAAATTGTCCAACAAGCTTCTTTTCTGATGCCTTCCTTTGGCGAATTGAGTAAACTACCTAATTGGCTCAACACACCACAACTGATAACAACTTGTGTTTGGTTATCATCACCAGTAACAATATTTCCTACAGATCTCAAAGCAGGGGTTTGAACAGAGAAAGATGGGAACCTACAAATAAATATAGTTGCAAAAATACATTAATAGTTCAACTAGTCGGCGACAAACTCCAGATTCAATAACAGCTTGGATTTTCTCATTTGGACCATCAGATAAATATGAAATAGCCCAACAAGCGTCAGTCAATACTTCTTCATCAGACTCTCTCAAAAGCTTGGCGAGAATAGGTAGACAAGGACCAACCTAGAGTTTTACTAAATTAAAAAATTACAATATTCCAATCAGGTTGTGGGTTTTTGCTTCGACAGAAGTTTGATAAAGTCCATGTAGCATTTCGTAACATAGAGAGTTTGTTTGATCGATCATTTAAAATATCAAGTAAAGGTCTCATTGCACCTTCTCTTAATACAAAATCACGACAAGCAGGACTGTCCCCAGCAATGTTTCCTAAAGCCCAAACAGCCTAGCCAATTAAAGACAATAGCATTACCTGTTCCTTTACATCGGCTGTGTTTGATCGCAAAAGTTGTACAAAGTATTGTACTGCACCAGCCTCAATAACTACTTGAGTTTGGTTTGAGGAGCCAGATGCAATGTTAGTCAAAGCCCAAGCAGATTCAAACTACGTGTTAATTTGGCATGAAATACTTGAAGCATTGGATTAGGGGAAGACAGGAATTGAACAAATCTTGGAATTACGCCACAAGCAATTACTTCGGCAATTGGTGGATTGCGCTCTAGGGTAAACAGAGTAACACATACCTTTGGAAAGAATTTTTCTAAACTTGCAGGTTGCAGCTAATTGAGCTTCAATGTCTTCACCCATAACACCTTGAATCATATCAGGAAGTTGTTCTTGGAACAGAGACTAGTATATCAGATAACCAGACTTCTTACATTAGTTTGAGAAGGTGCCAAGGTTTCTTCGTCGGAATCAGAGGCTTCCAAGTTAATTCCTGCAAAGTTTCTTCTCTTTGCAAGTGATTCTTCTTTCTTCTGTTTTCTGATTTCAACAGTGACTTCTTCTCTTCGTCGTCTAATTTCATCGGTCTTTAATGCTCCTCTGTTTTTGAATGAGGCCATTCGACTTTCAAATTGATTTTTGTCGGACATTTGTTTTGAGTAAAGAAAAAATTGATCTTCAACTGGACATTTTAACACACAAAAAACTGACACATAGAATAAACTGACTTGACTCTCATGCCATTTCTAACTGAACCTGAAATATATTACTAGCATATCAGCTTAGTCAAACAAGTTTCATTACTTGGAATCAAGTTTGTATTTAGACTATATTTCAACAACAATCACATGATTTTGGAGCAGTGTGTTTTTGACGCGATTTTCTAACTTCTTATGATCATGACTACAATTAATTCGAATTTGGATGACACTAGTAGAATTCAAAAGCCTCCTGTTGTTTTAGAGCGTGATTCAACAGCTACGTTACGTCAGTCTTTGGTTGAAAAATTTCATACAAACAACAAAGAATCACCTGTCAGTGCGGAAGACGATATATCTTCTTCTGCGTTTGAGTATGAACCTGCTTCCCCAGTGGAATCTGAATTTTCGTCTCCAAGAATATCTACGTTGCAACTTGATGACGAACTGGAATTGTCAGATCATGACAAACAACGTATATCAAATGCTCTTTTGACTTTGAATTTCACTCAAATGGACGCTATTCTTTCAACTCACCCACGTTTGACTTCATGTCACAATGCTGTTGAGCATCAAGAGCTTGTGACTGAGATTTATTGGAAATTGTTGTTCGGGTTAATTTGCGCTTACCAAGAAGCGGAAGATGCTACACGTCACTATATTCAAGCAGTTATTTTTGGTTGTTACATATTTGTCACAGAACATGGAGTCCAATTTCAACCTCATCAACACACCGATTTGGTGATTTTTATGGCCCAAATTTCTAGTGAAAAGGCACTCTCTATATTGAGAACAGTCCCAGAAGAAAAATGGACAGAACAATGCCATGCAATTGCATATCATTTGGAATGGAAACAAGGTATTACTCCACTTCACTAAAAAATTAGTATCACCTGATGTCTTTAAAGCCGAGCATTTAATCATCAGAAACGCCAAAGTTGACGAAATCGAAACTGAGGTTCAGCAACTTGAAGATCCTTCTAAACCATTTGTAAGACGCCAGTCACTATTGGACTGTGCGATAGATCCAAACCCAGAAAACCTTCAACAAAAATTACGAGAAAGACATTGGTTATCACTCAGAATTAAATTTGAGACTGCTTGGCGTCATTCTGTTGAAGCAGAGTCTGAAGGGACCGTAAAAGACTCTGGCAGAACTGTAGCAGTTCAAAACCAAGCCATTGATTTGATTGAATCTTTAATCATTCTTGCAACTCACTTTAAACAATATGAGTATGGTTGGTATTGGAGTGAAAGGTGTGGGATATCGCAAAATTGGAGATTACTTATTGCGCTCATTCGATGTTGCAGAGAAAGCATAAAAGATGAAATAGATCAAAAGCAAATTTGGAGAGCCAGAGGATGGACTTTATACAAGCAATTGCTAGAATCAGATAGACCTTTTATATATGGGAACCCAAACTACTCCGTTTTTATGTATGAGGTAACAGAACGATCATCCTTAACTTAAATAGTTCACCAGATTTGTTCGAGAATCAGAAACTAGAGAAGAAACTCTAATTTCTCTTCCGAGACTCTATAGCGATATGCTAATCTATAGTACACCAAAGTTTTTCCCGATTTCAGATACAGTACTTCAACCATTGATGGAATTATGTTGGGATTTCAAAGATGAAAGTAAAACAGTATGGAAAAAGGCATTTCAAAGGGTAACAACCGTTTGCTTACATTTTCAATAGATCTTTGAAGTTTATATACTTTTCAAGTATTTCAAATCAAAAAGAGACAGCGCATTCAAAGACCAGCAGTATTTTACCGCTCCTATCTTTGTTCTACTACTAAAGTTATGTACTGCAACTGGGAGTCTAGAAGAATTTCGTCTTTTAAATCAAGATATCTTGTTGGCTCCCAATCAAGATGATAACTTTATCGCGACTGTCAAAAAGGGGTATACTTTGTTTATTGCCCAAAAATCGGATCATGATTTGGAAGAACCAGGACCAGTTCATTCAAGAAAGAACGTTTCCGCACCAAGTTTGAACTTGGATTCCATTCAAGAAATGAGAAGAATTTTTAAACGGGTGTTATAAATTAGTGTTTTACAGAAATATTACAATAAAAGCACTTAAACGTCAAGACTGGTTTTTATTAACGAATTGTCATTTTGCGATAACTACCTACTAATTCTTCCTCAGGATCTATTACAGCTTTCTTCTTATTCTTTCGACTTTCAAACACATTCCAAAACTTCAAATTTTCATCTGCAGCTGTTGTTGCGAGAGTTTGACCATCAGGCGACAGTGAGGTATGTAGAATTCTAGAATCATGGCCAGGTAAATCAGCTATTTTATTCAAGGTGGGATATGACCAAATTGATAGGTAATTGTTGGGAAATCCATGAGAAGATACGAATTCTTTATATTCAATTGACCATTTAATTGAAGTCACTTGAGATCCGGCATGCACGGAATTCACTTTACCCCCTGATGTAGTATTCCAAAAATGAATCATATGATCTTGTTTTCCACCTCCAGTTGCAAGTAAGTTTAATTGCCAGGGACACCAAGCTAATGCCTACCGTTTAACCAAAGGGTGTAATACCTTCACCGCAGCATTGTGATTTGTTTTGGTCATATATGGTGTAGATGATCTAGCATCCCAAATTTGAACCAAATTATCATTACCACCAGATGCCAACATCTTTCCATCGGGACTAAAGACTTTAAGTAAATAGTCAGACATACCGCCATTCTAAACCACATACTTCCGACGAGTGTCCGTTCAAGGCAGCCACCTTATGTTGTGCAATTCTAACATCATGATTCCAAATACTTCCATCTCTGGCACCCGAAGACACTATATGTTGATCCCAAGAAAGAACTCCAACTCGACTGGTGTGACCTCTCATTGACCGAATTCTGGATGAGGTATCAACATCCCATATTTGAGCATCTCCTTCATCAGTCCCTACTGCCAGGTAAGATCCATCTCCCGCCCAAGAAAGAGACGTGACAAGTTCATCTGGTCTGGTTTTACAAAACTCTGTTACATCCCCAGTGTCACCATTCCATATATACACCGTATCTTCTAGACCCACTGCCAACATATTTTTAGAGGACCAATCCATAAGACTATAATCAGCAAAAAAACAAAATTACTTTAGATAAAAATCGTCAACAAGGCCAGGTGCATCTAATACTCTTTCTGGAAGAAGTGGAATCCTTCGCTTGGCTGTCGATGTTTTAGGTTTAGTTGGGCGATTCCATTGATGACGTATCGATTGTCGATTAGAAGTAGGTGGTTCAACTGAAAATGACAAGATACGTTTTTCTAACGCGACTCCACAAGCTTTGGCCAAAACTTCTTGGTAAGCGATCCCTTCATTATCTAGCATTGGCTTTTTAGTGGATTGTTTCAGTTGAAATTGTGTTGAGTGAGAATCCATAGCATGTCTATTTGGAATAAATCTATCATACTACATATAATTAATTAATATCATTCTAATAGCATGAGTAATCGTGAAAGTCATTTGTTATGTATAGATCTGAAGACTTACATTAAGATTTGATTTTTTTGCAGGGGTTATTATAACAGGTCCAATGCTTTGAGATTTCTTTGGAGTTTTGACCTTTTGTTTATGTAATGGAGATAATTTGATTCTGATGGGTGATGCAGTTGGAGTTTTTGTAAACAACTCACGTCGAGGAGATATCTTTGGAGTTGATTTTTTACCAACATTTGGGGATGATAATCTACTTGGGACTTTAAAAACTGAGTGTCTGTTGGTAATGGGAGTTTTCATGGATTCGGTATATTCTCAGTTTCTCGTTTAAAACAAAAAAATATTGTCAGAATTGACTGGACATTTGAAAATCATTGAGGTGACATTCGTAGTATCGATAGCTGGAAAGCTAATGCTCATTCATAGTTCCCTCATTACGTCCAGGTAGCTAATTGAGTTTGTCCGACAGTTCTCATAACGATACTACTGACTTGATTTGGTCATACACACTATCAATCGCAATAGAAAAATGATTATAGTCACTATTTACTATAAATTTAAGTGTTCTAATATAGAATGCTTTTATTTGAATCACTATCTACTAATGCAAAGCCCGTTTGCTTTTTTGGCAGAGATTCATTCATAACTGCACTTTTTATTCAATTGATTCGTTCATAACTGCAATTCTACTCAAAGAATCATCAGTTAAGACTAAACTAGGCATGAGCAAACCCGTTCGAATGACGGGAACAGTTTATTTGGACTTTGAAAATGTTCCAATTAAATCAAAGAATATCTCAAACGAGAAAATTATTCTATCGATTGATCAAAGCGATAGGTAATTGGGATCTGGCGGGAGCCAAGTTACTATAGTTTTTGGAGCATGTTGTTGGAGAAATTAGGCTCCAGCTTGATCCCAATTGCCAATCGCTTTTACCAAATCGATAGTATAATTTTCTCGTGTGAGATATTCTTTGGTTTAATTGGAACATATTCAAAGTCCAAATAAACTGTTCCCGTCATTCGATAATATTATATATTAGATACTAATTTACATGGATTCAGGGTTATCCAAAACCTCTCCCACAATGATTTCATTTTACTTGAAGATAATCCTTCTGTTTTAGAATTCGCGTTTGATTGTGCGAATTCCAGGATTCGACATCTCAATATGATGTCGAGAATGGAATTGCATTGGCCCAAATCCCCATTTAGCATAAAGACCACCTTAATCAACTATTAAAAGAAAAAAAGTATGATATAGAGTCATTGAAATATTTGACCCCACTACTTTTTATTTCGCATAAAATAGTTACGCAACAAAAAGTATTCGACCCTCTACTATTCGGCCCTAATTGTTTATTTCAATTGTTTAAGCAATTGGACTCTCTATTTTAACACAAACAACTAAGTCATCTTCATACTAACCAACAGTACAACTTTCATAAACTAGGACGCGTCAAAGAAAACTTGATCAATAACAAGTACTCAAAGTAGAATCCGGCAATCGAAGAGTTTAACACATTCTCAATGTTTAGTATAAATTGGGGCGATATCTCTTGAGGAGTAAACAGTTGCTCATTCCAACAGGTCATTATGTCTGCTTTGGTTTGAAATTTCCAATAAAGAGCTCAGCGGAATCATCCTCGTCAACTGCTATCAACGCATCTCCAATGTTCATTACATCAATTAGCCGGTTATGAACATATGCAAGGAAACGCGGTTGTCCATCCATCAGTAATTCATTTTCGGACATTCTCCCTTGGTGGTGGTTTCAACTTAACCCTGTCACTTTTCTTTGACAACTTGTCAATTTACACTCCACCTTGCCTATTTAAAAATGTATCCGTCCCTATTTAAAAATGTATCCGTCCCTATTTAAAAATGTATACTTCTGTGCAAAATAGTAAACAATTTTAAGCGAATAATTATTTATTGTTTTGAAATTAGACTTTTGGACCAGCAGCGAGAATGTCAGCAGTAGCCTTGTCAGTGTAAGTTTCAAAGTTGGACACAAATAGCTTAGCAAGTTTTTGAACAGTAGCTGTGTATGAGTCTTTAGTTCCCAACCAAGTTTTAGATGGATGAAGGATTTCGGATGGTACACCAGTAATAGCCTTAGGAATGGAGAGACCAAAGATAGGGTAGTTTTCATATTCAGCATTAGCCAATTCACCACTGTGGATGGCATCGATAATGGCACGAGAGTATTTCAATGAGATACGTTTACCAACACCATATGCACCTCCGTTCCATCCAGTGTTAATCAACCAAGCATCTGCTTTGTGTTCCTTCATCTTCTCGGCTAACATAGTAGCATATTTAACAGGGTGCCAGACCAAGAATGGAGCTCCGAAACAAGCACTAATTGTAAGTTTAACAAAAATTCATACGAGAAAGTGGCCTGAGGTTCGGTGATACCGTCTTCAGTTCCAGCAATCTTGGCAGTGTAACCACTAATAAAGTGATACATAGCTTGAGATGGGGTAAGTTTGGAAACAGGTGGAAGCACACCAAAAGCGTCACAAGTTAAAAGAATGATGTTCGATGGGTGGCCACCAATACAAGGAAGCTTAGCGTTTGGAATAAATTCAATTGGGTAAGCACAACGAGTATTTTCAGTTAAAGTACTGTCAGCGTAGTTAACAACTCTTGTGAGAGGATCATATACAACATTTTCTAAGACGGAACCAAATCTGATAGCATTGTAAATTTCTGGTTCCTTTTCAGCTGACAAGTCGATGGTCTTTGCGTAACAACCACCTTCGATGTTAAAGATACCGTCATCAGACCAACAGTGTTCATCATCACCAATCAAGAAACGGTGAGGATCGGCAGATAAAGTAGTTTTACCAGTTCCAGAAAGTCCAAAGAAAACAGACACATCACCATTTGGACCTTCGTTGGCAGATGAGTGAAGAGATAAGACTCCACGTTTAGGCATCAAGTAGTGCATAACAGTGAAAATACCCTTTTTCATTTCACCAGCGTATTGAGTACCCAAAATAACCATTTCGTGACGTGCAAAGTTAAGGGACACACTGGTGGTGGAAGTCATACCAGTAGTGAATCGATTGGCTGGGAAACCACCAGCATTGAAGATAGTGAAATCTGGTTCGCCAAAATCTTTGAGTTCTTGTGCGGTAGGGCGAATTAACATGTTGTTCATGAAGAGAGCTGAAGTTAGTCAAAATGAGATCTTTACCATGGTATGCACGGGCACAAACAACACGAACTTTAATTCTGTATTTCTTATCCCAACCAGCAAACCCATCGAAAACAAACAATTTTTCACGAGTGTTCAAGTAATCAATGGCACGTTCACGATTGACCATGAATGAGTTTTCAACCATTGGGAAGTTGACTGGACCCCACTAAACTAGTTAAATCATCAAAAAAACACATACCCAAACATCATCTTTGGTGGAAGCTTCTTCAACAATACGTTTGTCCCTTGGGGAACGACCCTTCTTGGCACCAGAATCAGTAACCAACGCACCAGATGCAGTCAAAGCAGTACCCTTTTCAGCAGCCAAAGCTTCTTCGTATAAGATAGATGTAGATCCATTTCGGATGATAGGTTTCGTGTAATCAACACGAGCATCTCTGTGTAGGGCTTCATGAATTTCATCATGGTATTCGACTTCACCGTCTTGGTTTGTTAAATAGGCAGGCATATCAGAATTAAGTAAAGGATTGAACTTTAGGATAAAGAGGAGAAGGGTGAAGTATTTAAAGGAAATGGAAGAGGGCCTCGTGACGAGCCAGGGCTGTTGACCTTTGCCACTGCGAACACCAACTTCACTCTGAAAATTAAATGAGACAATTCCGAGTAAAAGACGGACATCCATACCAAGACTCTAACATTCTGATTTCATTTAGAACTCGTTACTCGTTCCTATCACCTTCCAATCAACAGTGAGTGTAGTTTGAGTTCCTTATCGAAAAACCACGTGAAAATTTTTTCATGAGCATAAAGTGTCAGGTATTGTTTTATTAGACAGATTGTATTGCCGAACATCTCCAATCGTTTCATGGATGGTATTGATTCATTCAAAACTACCTCACCAATACTTAATTCATTCCTTGTTGGAAATAATAGCAAATAGAGTCTTAAAAAATGACGTATTTTTTGAAGAGTGATTCAAATTGAAAAATAATTTGAAATTAATTGTTTCATTGATTTATATGGCCATCGTTCAGAAACTCAAAGAGTATGGGAAAAACTATGGAGTTGCTTGGTTTGTCGTCAATCAAACTGTAGGTTGGATTACTTATTTCGCTATTTATTTCTTCTTGGTATTCTCAAATATAAACATCCTTGGATATTTGTCACAATTCTCTTATACAAAATCAATTGTAGATGCTATTAGTCCTACTGCTGGAAATCTAGCTGTTGCATTCGCTCTCAATCGTTTAGGCACCCCATTCAGAATTCTCATCACCACTGCTGTAAGATGTCACTATTATTTTAATCTTTATAGTTGATGCCTTATTTTGGAGAGAGTATAAATGACTTTGTCAATCCATACTTGATTAAATGGGGTCTATTCACTGTTCCCCCTGAAAAAGATGATGATGGTTTCCCAGGTGTAGAATTTGAAGGGAAAAAGAATAAATAGATTGATTCAATACCCTTACTTTGTATATCTGAATTTGATGTTGCAGTCCACAAACCGGATTAAATCCTTACGCGACTCCATGAGTGGTTAGATTTCTTCCCTCAGTGAAATCATGACTATGCTCTTTTCAAAGTATTATATTATAATGTCATATTCGTATCAGCAAGAGAGATTAACATTGTCTGTGGAATAGGCCGTAGTATGTACAGGAGACAAGTCCACTTCTTCCAATGGAATCAATTGTGATTTGTTTTTTAATTTATCGTAGAAATAAAATGAAAAGAAAACGGGTATACCAACTACATATTAATAGAAAATTAATTACGATATGTTAGAATTAAATGATACAGTCCATTTGGTTGGTTGTAGGATGCATAGCCCTGGGCTATTATTATTCCAAACCCAACCACGAATGCGATTATCGGACCTAATGGGTAAAGTGGAGCAGTGTAGTGTAATGTAGACAGATCTACTCGTTGTTTTTTCATGGCCTGTCGAAATCGTATATGAATAAGTGCAATGGACATCCAAGTAATGATGCCAGAAATTCCAGTGATGTTGATTAGTAAAGTAAACAGTACTCCTTCCCCAAGCACAATTCCCAAAAAGGAGATACAACCAACTGCTGCAGTCGCCAAAATTGCATTAATTGGAATTCCATCCTTATTTACTTTCTTAAACATAGCTGATGTTTTTCCTTCCAAGGCCAATGTCATTAATGTTCTAGAAGAAGCGTAAAGTGCAGAGTTTCCAGCACTAACAATAGCAGTCATAATCACAATATTCATCAAGTTTGCCGCAAAGGGAATACCAACACGATCAAAGACGAGAGTAAATGGTGCTACAGTGATATCATTGTTATTCGATGAATTGAGTAATGATGGGTCATCGTGTCGAATTACAAGACCAATAACAAAAATACTTAGTATAAAAAACAATCTAGAGATGAGATAAGTATATGATTTTCCACTTACAAGATTCTCCAAAAGGTATTCTTAATTGCCTTTGGAATGGTAGTTTTTGGATCTTTAGTTTCGCCAGCAGTAATGGCTACAAGTTCTGTCCCACCAAAAGTAAAGAAGGCCATCAAAAACACATTAAAAATTCCAATAGCACCATCTTTAATTGGCCCTTTTCCATCAATATTCCAATACTCGAATCCAATAAATCGCTTTTCCTTTCCTATCCAGCCAAAATTGATAAATAATCCTGAGATGATAAACAATATAATTGTAACCACTTTCAACAATGATAACCAAAATTCAACCTCTCCAAACCCTTTTACTGATCTAGTATTTATCAAAACCAAGATGGTTAAAATTGAGGCCGAATAAGCAACTGATGGTACACTTGGAGTCCAAAATGCCATGATAATTCCAACTGCATTTAATTCTGACGCTAATAACAATCAATATTTGTATTGTAATTACGTAAAGATATGGCCCACTGAATCCAGTAATTGTATCCCAAAGCAGCACCAAGAGCAGGATCGACATATTTCGTTGCGAATGTAGTGAAAGACCCAGAAACGGGCAAATGAGTAGCCAACTCACCCAATGAAGTCATAACTGAATAAACCATTAAAGAGACAATTGAAAAGCCAATTAAAGCACCTAAAGGACCAGCCAAAGCTATAGTCGCACCACTACCAATAAAGAAACCAGTTCCAATAGTTCCACCTATGGCGATCATTTGAATATGCCTTGAAGTTAGAGCTCTCTGTTGCATTATTGGTAGTAAAGGAGAAGTTTCATGGTTCATTTTTATTTATAAAAGAAGCCAAAGATGAAGGTTGATGAATTTTAACTATATTTTCACTTTTTTCAGAGTTGCTGACAAATCCAACCTAAAATGGTATTTTTTCAAGAAAACACCATATTTCACCATTAGTTGGTGATTCTTGTCAATAATATTAATAAATGGTAAAGTAAAGTGGTAGATGGTGTACATTGGTACAGGCCATGGTGTGTGAAAAACTAATCCTTGATTTTTGAGTCAGTCGTAATGTTGTGTCCATATCATATAGACACATTTAGACTATATGTGTTCAATAATCTTTCATAATAGTACAGTTTGTCATTAGAACAATCATAAACCTTGAGTTACAACTCAAACGGTCATTGCCGAAATAGTATTTGCCAAATTCGCAAGCACTTTATGATTTTCTTTAGTTACTAGTTGATAAGCACTATTTACTCCAATATGTACACAAAGTCAAACAGCATTTGAACAAAAGCACTGAATAAGAATATTTTATGATTTATAAGTACATTCATATTTTGATTTAAATGTACTATTATCAATAGTAATGTCAGGTTTAACTATCCATCTTTCAACACAACGTCAAATTACAGTAAGACAATGCAATAATTAGTAAATCAAACTATTGAAGAGTTCGTTGTGCTGGCCACGGAATTACCATTGAGTTTTAAGCAGATACAAACAGGGCAAATTAACAAACAGTTTAAAAACTAAACTACTTCCAACGACTGTAAAGATTCACAATGAGCTAATAATTAATCAAATAACCAGTATTGATTTGATATACTTTGAGGTTAAGCCAATTACTGTTGAACAAAAACTAAAGAGATCATACTGTGACGTTTGATTCAATTTAGGAGTGCACACACAGTCTTTAAGATCACAACATTCTACGATTACAAAAATGTGAGAGACCGAGCCTTTATTTCACTTGATTAGGCAGTGTTACAATGCTGACTAACAGCTCCTAACGTTGAAAGAAACTCAACGTCTTGGATACAATCAGCCAACCCCCCTGTGTAAAAATACAATGACAGCCAAAGGTAGACTCGGTCTACGTTATTTGTTGACAAAAAGCGCGGTTCGTTTGAATTTTCAACGTAAATCATGCTGTTTGTTGTGTTTCTGTTTCATGTGACTAAATTAATATTAGTCTCAAGGTCAGTTACAATCACAAACCACGCTTCGAAAATCATCAAAAGAGTGCTAATCAATGACTTCACCTGGTAGTGAGTGGTTTTGAGCGTTGAGCTTATAACGTTCAATTGTAAAGACAATGACGGTTAAACGAGTTCGTGTGAAGAAAACCCAAGTCGCGGTTCCCTGACCACGACCACCCAAAACAAATATTGTACAGCTAACAATTTCGAAAGTGATGTTCAATACCCTACGAAAGAAAATAGATTGAACACTAGCGCTCAATATAGCAACCTTGAAAGACTAGTGATCTGCAAAATTTAAACTGACTCTTTTAAAGGCAAATCTAACGAAAAAAGGCCAAAGGATATAGTTGAAATAAACTCATAGACTGTATCTCCTTTAATCATATTGACGCTCAGATCATAATTTTAATAAGAGCATACTTTTGCCATGTCATTTTGTAACTGCCCTTTTTCTTCGGGGCCAGCCATATGGCCTTGTGTTTGTGTGTTCAGACACAAGAAAAGAGTTCCATTACTATAAATAATAGGGGATTTCTAAAAAAACCATACATACAATGATCAACGGTGCGATTGATTGGTTTAGAAGAAATAACGAACTCCATGGTTGGGCCATGGTAGTCTTGGCTGGTTATACTTATCTCGCTCAAGGTGGTCGTAGTTATATTGATAGTTCTTTCAAATGGATCTCCATTTATGGTTTCAAATTAAAATCTTCCAACATCGAATCTGCTATTGCTATTGGTAAACTTCCTTGGTCATTCAAATTCGTTATTGGGTTAATCTCCGATAACCTTCCAATTATGGGATACAATGTCAAACCTTATATGTTCTTAATGTGTGCTCTCGGATTTGTTGCTGTACTAATGATGGGTATGCCATCTTGGACTGGTGAATCTACTACTCTGACTGCTGCTTACCTTGTGATGCAATTCTATGGATCTTCTGCCGATTGTTTGACTGATGCTTTGGTTGTGAAGAGTGGTCAAAAAGATGAAGAAGATTCTACCTCATCTTTACAATCTATCTCCTGGTTCATGTTGGGTGTTGGTGGAGCTGTATTTGGTCTTCTTGGAGGATACTTATCAACTGATGAAAAGGCTTACAAAGGTGTCAGTTTACCAGGTGCACGTACCTATAACTTGTTAATGGCTATTTTCCCACTCGGTCTCTTTGTTTTATTATTCTTTGTCAAAGAAGACAAAACCAAAATCCGTCCTAGCTTCAAAGTCTTGGGTCAACAATTGATCCGTTTAGGTGTCGCACTTTTCTCCCCTCCATTCATTGTTTTGCGATTGATTGCATGGTTACTCATTACCGGTGCTGCTCGTTTCTCCCTCAGTGTCCCTAGCACTATTTTCTCCACCACCAATTTGGATATTGCCCCAAATGTACAATCCTGGATTGACGCTTGTTCATACTTTGCCTTATCTCTCGGTGTTCTTGTTTACTACCGATTCTTCCGTCACACTTCCTTCAGATACATTTATGGTGCTTCCCAAGTTATGATTGGTGTCTTTGGATTAATGGACTACGTATTGGTTAAGCGATGGAACGTTCAACTTGGAATCCCAGATGTTCCATTCTTGTTCTTCAGTGGTGCTATGGCTGAAGTTATTGATCGTTTGCACAGTATGCCTTTCTTGATCATGGCCGGTCAATTATGTCCTCAAAACATGGAAGCTACTTTCTTCTCTGCATTGATGTCTATCTCTAACCAAGGTACCACTATTGGACAATTTGTTGGTAGTGCTGTCCAAAAAGCTTACAACATGAGTGAAAAAGATATCAGCATCTATGACCAAGCTATCTTATTGAAAGCTGGATGCACTGTTGCATGTATTCTCATTGTCTTCTTGATTCCTGATACCAATGCTATGAACCCAACCAATGCTGAAACCATCAAGCCAACCAACCCAACTTTGAAAGCTCTTTTCAAATGGGCTGAATTAGATACCGATGATGAAAAGAAGATAGAAGAAGGTGTTAAGTCAGATGCTGGAAAAGCTATTGCTTAGATCATTTATACAATAAAGAAAGTCTAAATATTAACTGTTCTTGTTTTTCATTTGTGTAGTTTACAAAACAAAATACCATTTCAGATTAAGAGCGCTTATTCTAGAACCAAACTGACATGAGACTCTGCCGTTTAACAAATGAAAAAGACTTCAAAATCCCAGATATGGATAGCAAGTGGTAGTTTTATGTTTGAAGTGTCGAGTTGAGCGCTCAAGATTCGCGTTCCAGTTATATTATACAAAAAATACAAAACATTAACTGGAAATCTATTAAGTAGACT